>CAACVS010000146.1:73546-84487 GCA_900660405.1 Pseudo-nitzschia multistriata
AAGCAAATTTTCTGGAGCAAAGAATGCATTTGTCTGTTGCCCAAATTGCACAAAAAGTGAACATAATTTACAAAGAAAGTCTAAAGGCTGATACTGTATGCAGATACCTAGGATTSGGAGAGGATGATTTGTTCCCCAAAAGGGCCCAAAGCCTCATCTTCTCACTAAGATTGAGACTGCTCTTATTTGTGTGATGGCTTTGCAGATATGAACATCAGCCMAAACAATGAACCAAAACAACAACAGCTTAACACCAGCCCAAATAATCAACCAAAGAACCAACCTGATCCAAGTGCTGTCCAATGCCTTGAAGGAGGACCGGCACTACTGAAGGACCAGGATTTGCTGTTAAAAAGGCTGTACAAAATAGTATACAACAAGATTATTACTATTATTCTTGTCACTGGTATATTAAAGATGGAATCAAAAATGGAGGAGCAAAGAACACTTTGAACAATGTACAACAAGATAGGCACTTTCTTTGATACTATTTGTTGTAATCTTCTTGACCCTGGATTTGTTGGATGGCAAAGAAGGTAAATATGAACTTCTGTTCCCTCCAAATAAGATCATTTCATAGTTAATCTTGACAAGAGTGGGTTGACATTAAGCAGGAGTATTTCATATCTTGCTGGAGGTCAAGTGMCCCTTAGATTTGGTCCCATGCAAGAATGTTCTTGTCTGTGGTTCTTACCCTCCAAACAACAACAGCTGCTGAATCACTCTGGTTGCAGGAGGCAATGTGGCCAGTCAACCTCCACTTTCAGCCAAAGTTGACTGCCAAAGCTCACAAAGACAAACAAATCCATGTGGCCTTCWTCATMRKASGAGTATCAAAAACTGAGTGTATGTGTTGACCAAAGGACCAGTTGAGAAGAGTATTACTGGTGTTAACCAAAACAAAACAGCTGAAATGAATGCAAACTGAACTTAGAATTACTACTACTAGTAGTGAAACTCTATGCAAAAAGTTTCTAAAAATGTTTCTACATTCTTCCTGGAGGAGTACAAAACACTATGCAGCATGTTTCTCAGCCAACCARTAGATTGGGCCCGGATTGTGCTATTTGTGCCATTCACACAACAATGTGTTGAAGATCAGAATGGTACACACAATTTCATCATGGTGTTGCSAGATGGTATTATTGATCTTAATACTGAATACTTCAGTACAAGCAATCAACAGTGCTTGGTGTAATGGAATGATGTACAGGAGATATGCCCCAAGACTATCAATCACAATAAATAGTATCAAAGATCAATTCAAGCAGGGAGCATCAAGATACAATTGCTACAAGTATCAAGTACTTGACTAAAGCTGCTTCCACCATCCCAGTTCTTAAGGGAGCAGTTGATGAGATAGTGGTGTGCTACCCTCCCACCRGTAGTTTAGTTTACTAAATTGAGATTGATTCTTCTTAAAAAAGAATGGTTCAAGGTYATTCAATCATGAATCCAGCCTTTCAAATATGAATTCCATTGAGTCATTTCCAAAAATTAGCTCACCAGCAGTAYGCCACAGCATAGAACCAGGTACATGATGTAGGTCACACAAATCAGATCAAGCGTAATTTGCATTTCATGTGGTCACAACCATCAAATTTTCTRGTCCTACCTTTAGATTTTTATTGAAGAATCAACASATCAAACTTCTATTTTTATTTTSTTTTCTGAGAACATGTTTTCTTAATTTGGTACTCACTTAACCTTGATCTCACCCAACCCARTGATGYATGCCTGAGAATTACTTCCTGAACTGAAAACAYTTTGCTTTTCCTCATCATCACATTCCTACATGTTTCCCTCTTGTTTCCCATWTGTTGATAGCCAACATGGCTCCACMTAAGCTCAACTTTTTCTGTCAAAACTTTCATGGGTCCTGGGATAGGAGGACCCAGCATCCTKTATTATATAGYGCCRAATGGAACAAAAAACAGGAGCCATCACATCGRCCAAACTTCTGTCTCATCTTGCCAAGAGTTGGGTATGTTTTGACTATTTTACTCTTTTGTGGGGACAGAGTCAACAATTTCAGCGCTTCTCTTTACAAACTTAGGAAGGACAATGAGGATGTTAGTAGAAAACAATTTTTCCTAACCAATATCAATCATGGACCCCCAAGCRGAATGCTGGAAAATCTTAATGATCAAGTGATGTATAATCCCTCTGTGGAAGAAGTTGACCAGAGCCTGATCAATTTTGAAATGAATGTTAATTCAGATCTCAATGATGACATGCCCAGCTTTGATGCTATCAAAGCCACTCATGACAAAGCAAGCATGAACAAAATTACAACCCTGTTTGAGGCAAGGTTTGTTYCCCCCCCTGCAAACAAGAGACCACAACATGGATGTACTTATTGACTGGCAATCCAGCAACAATGTTGGTCAGAAACAAATCTATATTAGGTCCTTCCAATGTGCATTGCATTCTCTCCTTACCAATCTGTCTTTAATGGAGGAAGAGAATCTCTTGTTCCCCAACAAAAAAAACTAGCTCTTCCCACTGTGACTCTAAATTGACAGAAGAACTCTTATTTGCAAACTCCATCACAGGGAAAGGTGGATGGAAAMATTGAAGGAGAAGTGTGTCCAAAATAACCCCAAGATCCCAGTTCCAATTGTTTTTTATGTGGATGGTATTGCAACCAATAGGCACAGAAGCACAACCCTATGCCCTCTGAAAATGATGCTTGGGATGTTTAGCAACCTAACATGTTCCACCAGACCCAACCCATGGGAGACAATATATTTTCACCCCCAAGGAAATAGCAATCTGCCAGTACTAGATAAAGTCAATAACCTCCATGATGGTTTACAAGCCACATTTTCTTTGTTCAGATAAGCATACAAGTCCTCCCATGATATTTGGTGGCACAACTGTCCATGGAGTTGGAAGCTTTATAACATCAAAATGAAGTTTTCTGTAGCATTTTTCATTGATGACACTGGACAGCATGACAAGCTCTGTGGCCATTATACTTCTGCAAATACAAAAAAGATAYGCAGACATTGCAACTGTCCCCACCCCAWAGGAATTGATGCAAAGGTAAATGTGTTGAATGCCTCTGTTTTGAATGAGTTGGAAATTACAAAAGCTGTCACTGGGAAGGACACAGACAGGTCTGACAATAATAYCAACATCAATACCAAAGAATGTCCTTGGAACAAGAGGAGGAAAAGAAYACCCMATGGCAATAACAGCAAGGTTGTGGCATCCTTCAGATTTCACTGAGTCAACTGTTCCTGAAGGTGTATCCCTTGAATGACATTGCCAAACATTTCCCACCATTGCATCCAATGCAGAAATGCCTACCACGACCTTGACTTTGGTGTGAATTTGCACAGCATCCACCTCACTTCCCTGGGGGACAGACTTCATATGCACCAATTAGGCTGTGTCAAAAGAGTGGTGGAAACCTTCCRTGATGTTTTTCTAGGAACATCAAAGAAGCTCCTGGATGGTATGGATGCAATAGCCAGCCATTATGGCACATCACTTCAGAGGCAGTCAGAATTTGTTTTTTTCAGAGCTATTTTTTCCAAGTCTATCCACAATACAAAGAAGGAGTGCAACCACTTCAGCAACATGATATTACTGCAGATTCTCTGTTTATTGTCAGAGGASRGTCGTGAGCTTCTGAGGTTTTGTCAAGATGAAGACAAGATCAAGGAATRTGTATAAAGGCTAGAACTTATATTGGGCATGGAAGAGTTCCTCAAATGGTCCAGTAACCTGCAGGATGTTTTTGAGAAAGGGTTTGAATTTTGAAAATGGAGATGGATGAAACCTAGTGGAGTCGGGACAGGGATGCTCAGATAACACRGAAGTTCTTTCCAAATGAAGGTGCATATTGTTCTTAGATACAGACAGCAATGTTGGACAAGTACTTTGATACTTTGGATTTATGAAGTACAGTAGTACAAAGACCACCTTATGCTTGATTTTGCTGGKGGGAAATATTCTTACAAGATTTYGAATGCCGTACAAAACCTACTGTGACCCATGGAAAGGACCAGCAACATGCCAGAAAATTATTGGTATGGATAAAAAGTTTGTACATCAGCCAAGGAAAAGGAATGGCAGGTAAGAGTGTGHGCTGGTTTCACACATGTCATGTCCTTGTAGGTGTACACAAAAGTTGTATAGGTTTCATATAAAATTGATCTGGTTACCTGAAAACTATTACTACTAGTACGGTAGGATTGGGTTAGTAGATATTATCAACAGTATCAGGTAAGTACATTATTACATATTYCTTGGTTCAGAAATACTAGATAGAGGATGAGTGTGTGTTGTGTTGACGGTCAGCTAGTAGAAGTAGAGACTAACATGAGCTAACCAGTTATACCACCACTTTGACCTGCACATTGCAGAGCTTTGTATTGAATTCATCTACAGATTGCCGTCATGGCCTCATGAGAAGTCACACAGAACAAAGAACAGGAGGAGAGGATGGTGSTTGCTTGTAACACAAGATTACACCATTTTGAGATGTTAAAAYAGATGTTATGTAACTATGCATGGAACTTCTTGTTCAAGCACACAAAGTTCCTCCCAGTTCCAGAAAATATTGTGGAAAACATAGTTGAAAAACAGGTAGAAGAAAATTATGGTCCAGCAGATGCTCCAGAGGGCTTAGTTGTGTCTGCAACTTGTTGGGCAGGAACTGTTAAAGGTGCACCAGTCACTAGTACCCACAGACATAATGCACAGACTCTGGTTACTAGGAAAAATTACAAGAGTAAGTTGTGCAATGCTACWACAGAAGTTGTAAGCCACAGTAGAAGTCTTTGGGTCTAATAATTTGTTTCCCTACTGGTTACTGGTGGACAACAAAAAAATGGTTTAGTTGCTTCTTGTTCTTATCCAGCAGTCGTGATTCCCATCATCAATTTAATTATGCCATCAATAATTTTATCAGAAGAAAAAAATCCACTGGTGAGTGTTGCTCCCCAATAATACTTTCAGCATGCTGGTTTAGAAATGACTTGTCTTCTGAGAAACAAGAAGAAGCACCAGAATTAGTTCTGCTGCCCCACCAGAATATTTGAAAACTACCTCYGTAGATTTTGTACTGTGTTCTTCTAGGCTAATGATGGCATCATTAAATTAACGATGGGAACCATTGTATTAGTGTGCCGATCAATTGTCATGATATTCATAATACTGTACGGTACTCGTACGTACCGTACGTACTGTATTGGCCATCGTCCAAATAACGATAGCGCCTATTGGAAAAATGCACGGCGCGCGTTCATGCTACTTTTTCTTCCTTCGGGAGGTKCTACCCGTACCGCACCGTACAACTCGTACTTTATTTTTATTACTACTGCTTAATCTGTTTTCGCTCGCTTGCTTGTTGATGACATCCGTACCGGTAGGTGCCAATTGCCGGCCATAGCAAGGTTATTTTCAACACCTCCTCTTTCCAGATCGAGTTCAGGATACCGTACATGCTAAGCTGGACTTGTAGAGACAATACACCGCCACAGTCTGCACTGATTCCTGTCTTTCGTAGCAGTGTCTCAGCAAGACCATGACCGAAAGCAGACGAGTCTCGTATTTCTATGATGCCGAGGTAGGCAACTACCACTACGGCCAAGGTAAGCAATATGATGGCAACATCCCGGAAGGGAACCGTTTTGGCCATCATGTGGCTGTGTGTTTTGACTCAAACATTCCGACTCTAACTAATTGCTCGTCATCGCTTCTCAGGCCATCCGATGAAGCCTCATCGCGTGCGCATGACCCACAACTTAGTTGTGAATTATGGTCTATATCGAAAGATGGAAGTTTTTCGACCTCGTTTAATTTCTCCCACCGCTATGACACGTTTCCATTCTGACGACTACATCAATTTTCTAAAAGTTATCACGCCGGACAACATGCAGGACTACAACAGACAATTGCAGCGATTCAACGTTGGAGAGGATTGTCCTGTTTTCGATGGAATTTATGAGTTTTGCCAGCTATACACCTCGGGATCGATTGGCGGAGCAGCGCGACTGAACGAAGACGCCGCGGACATTGTCATTAACTGGGCAGGGGGGCTCCATCATGCTAAAAAAGCAGAAGCCTCTGGGTTTTGCTACGTCAATGATTGCGTTCTTGCAATTCTTGAGCTACTCAAAAAACACGAGCGGGTTCTCTACATCGACATTGATATTCATCACGGAGATGGAGTTGAGGAGGCATTCTACTCTACAAACCGTGTAATGACCTGCTCTTTTCACAAATTTGGGGAATATTTTCCCGGAACTGGTGACGTCTTTGATTATGGACATGCAGAAGGGAAGAATTACTCTATCAACTTCCCCTTGAATGATGGGATGGACGACAAGGCCTATAGAAGCGTCTTCCGCCCTGTTATCGGAAAGATCATGGAAATGTTYGCCCCCGGTGCAATTGTCTTACAATGTGGAGCAGACTCATTGTCTGGAGATCGCTTGGGGTGCTTTAATTTATCTGTAAAGGGACACGCAGACTGCGTAAAGTACGTCCGGAGCTTTGGGGTACCCATGTTGGTTCTGGGAGGTGGAGGGTACACGCTACGCAATGTACCGAGATGCTGGACGTACGAAACTTCGGTCTTAACAGGGGAAGAAGTAAAAGACGAACTTCCCTTCAATGACTACTTTGAGTACTTTGGACCGGATTACCGCCTTAATCTTCCGGTGAGCAATATGGAGAATCTTAATTCACCCGAATATCTTGAAAAGACGAAGGTCCAGCTTTTGGATATTTTGTCAAAGGTGGAACCTGTTCCGAGTACGCAGATTCAAACGGGACAGGTAGAATCCCAGCTCAATCCCCGCGGGATGAACATGGAACTTGATAACCACGGGGCAGAGGAAGTTGGCCGAAAAGAACATCCGTCGGAACTGGTAGCTTAAGCTTGCTTTCGAGACCGCGAAGGGATATTGATGCCATTTTTTGTATGATCATCTATCAGGGTATTGATACGATGCACATAAGAGTAATTCTTTGGTTTATGATATCTTCTTTCCATGCATTAAAAACATTTGGATAGCAATGTGCTCTCTCGAAATTGAACGTGGATACGGCTAGTAGGACCAACTATTGCTTGCTCACTYCACACCGAAATCATTATAAGAATTACAATTGCAAGGTCAATCAACCAATTGTATCAAGATTCGGAAGAAATACGCACTTGCTCATGTCGCACTGTATGACYCTCGTCTTTCACTGATAGTAATTCCATATCTTGATTTGTATCTCATCGACCATGTGCAAAATACYGAGATGGCATTGGACCTCTACAGACTTTCGACAAATTAATCTTTGTATTTGGTAACAGAGAACTGCTACTACAAACACGATGCGAGCGATCTTCAGGAAAGAGAAAAACTACCTGTTAGCAACATAGAAAGCATGCAAGAGCCCTCGTTTGCCTCGTAAAACAAAATAAATCTATTAGAATTAAATGATATTATATATATATATTTACTTCGATCGAGGGCTTGTTGATGCCTGCTTCGTCCGTTACTTTGACGTCGTACAAAAGGTCCATTGCAAAATGAACAGGATAGTACGGTGGTAGTAGAGGAAGCACCACTTCGRTTGGTCGATAAAAGTAATAATTYCAATGATACAAGTAATGATTTCAAAGAATATTCACATATAACATGAAAAAGGCATGTAGAAAAAGAAAGAAGCACATTTCACGCGCATCGAAGCTCAATGGGAATGGTGAATTGCTTCGCTTTCATAATGCTGGTGTCTGAGCTGGGTGTTCTCAGACAACATAGGGTTTGTGTTCGTATGAAAATAAAGGAGAGAATTAGCTGCGTTGCAGGGTGTTTTGTGGACGCAAATATGTTAGAATAGACAAGTGGTATTGGGATTTGACTTGTTGGCTAGCTGGCTAACGCGCTGGAGAGATCTCGAATGAGAGTGGAAAATACATTGCTCGTCTTCGTAACATTGATCTCAAATAGACTAGGAAAGGAACCTCGCACCATTCTCATCATCGTCGTCGTCGACAACGATGGCTTTTCGACCACCTCTACTGTCTTGAACTTGGTTGCCCTTCCGTAAAACAGAATTGTTGTTCCTCGAATCGATACCACCGGTATCCAAAAGGTCGGCCGTAGGCACCGCRTTGACGACATTCTGTGGAGATTGATTCGTAGAACCGGACTTGGTTGCAGTRACCGTTGATGGTTCGGCAGACAAGTTGTGGTCTAGAATGATGACTTGGTTCTCGGCATCCGCGGAACAATGGTATTGTCTAATGCTCCGGGCCCATCGCAAAATCTTGCTTGCGAGGTTAGCGATAGAAGTTTTGGGTTTCTGCCAGCGGGCGATCGACCCACCCCCAGTCGAGTTTTGGTTCATTCCATGATTGTCGTCATCMATGGTAGCAATGGCTTCCCAGGAATGGAAATCGTCTTCCACGGCATGAGTTCGCTGACGATTGGCAACAACTACAACTCGAGGAGTAGTAAAATTCTGATCGTCCAACAGATCGATAGGAGGTTGATTCGTTTGAAAGTTGTTGGGCATGACCAATTTGACATTTCCTTCTTGCATGCGGGCCTCTTTTACACGGTTTAGTGTAATCACCCAGTCATTCATCGCTGTTTTAGAATCTGCTCGCAAATGGTATGGTCGTTTTGCAATGTTGATTGTAAAGCCACAGCCGTTTTCATCTTCTTTGTTGATTATGATCGATCCCACCTTGGCGAGGTCCAGGGATGCTAGCAGTTTGATGCGTTTGCTMGACTTGAAATACGTCAGACACTCTCCATCGGTTTCGAACCATCGAGTTTGCCATTTGCCGTTTCGATTAAGCTTTTGTAGATACCCATAAATCAAGACACCTTGGATGACCCCTTCTTCGTCAACCGACTCTTTTCTGTCGGTCGTCGTCGTTGGATTACGGTTGTTGATACTCTGCAGTTTTAGAACGAAATAACAAATAAGCCAAGAATCAATGAGGCGCACMGAATATAAGCAAGTCGTGTACGGTGTGGAGTTGTGCATCGTGCTGCAACAAAGGGTAAACACAGCAATCAAACAAGCCAAGCCAAGGMAAATCATATCAAGGCCATCTAATCCGATCATAGCCTAATCAGATAAACTCACTTTTGCAGCAGATTTGACCAATCTGCCAAAGGTTGATGTGGCACCAATGTTCATGTCGGATCGAGTATAACCTTTCCCGACAGCGCCATTGTTGTTAGCGGATATCATTGATACATTATTTTCTCCTGTGTTGGCGGACGAAGACGGTTCGGTATGATCGTCGTCCGAAACCGGGTTGCTTGATTGCCGATGCTGTTGATAGCTGAGATTCAACGCCTCTTGTTGCTGTTGCTGATCCAAGATGGTTCCCAATGATAAATCTCCGTGCTGCTTCTGCTGCTGTGATCTGCATCGCGGTATAGCATCAATCTTCCCGATTGCGTTATCCTGGATTTTAGTGGGTGCTTTGCTGTGCGAGGCCGGCGACAAACTCAACGGAGTAATGGCGGTTCGGGATGGAGAGTGCGGTTGGGTAGCCCCGCTCTGAACCGATTGYGCATCCGTATTGGACATTGCGGTATTGATCGTGTCCAACGCATTGTTGTGGTCGGATGTCGTTGCTGTCGCCGTCTCCATTGCGCCAGGTATCTAAAGCTGATTTCAATTGTTCTGTCGATGCGGTTTCTCCGTTTCTTTCGGCTCTGTCCCCCTCCGATCGACCACGAATTCGATTTGATCAGATTGATCCCGATGGTTGATTCCTTTTGTTGATTGAATTCGGGTTGGTGATTCGAGTCCAACGTTCGTCTAAATTTCGGCTTTGAATTTGTGCGCGTTCGGTGATCCTTGATTGCTAATCGCTAACGCCTGCTTTTGTTACTTCTTCGATGATTTATGATTCTTCGACTTCGCCACAAAAACAAACTTCATCCATTCGTGGATGGAGAACCCTGCAAGAAATCGAGAAACGACCGGATCCCCAGGTAGTGATGGGTATGGGCAAATAAGAAACGGGGCTCTTTGCTTGGTCTGCTTTACTCCTGGTTGTTTCCWGAAATGCTTCTACAGCTGCTAGGTAACCAGACTCTTTATCTATCAGCTTCTGTGTTACAAGACGAAGAAGTACAACTCRAAGAAATTTCTATGGCTGAGCCGCTGGATATATTCTACTGTAGTACGAATGCTCGTAGCATTGAAAGAGGGAGAGAGAGATGCCGGAAATATTCGTTCGTTCGCATCCCTGCTATCATTTTTGGCGTCAAATCCGTCGCTGTCCATGTGGCCCACACCAGCGGTCCKGTACGGTGGGTTGTCGTAGTATCTCTCAAAATTCACCTTAAAAATAGAGAACTTGTCTACCGTGCAAAGATGGACTTACGCGCGGCGAACCTTTCTTTGACGGAGTTCGTGCATAGTATCGGWTTTAAAGTTCAGTGTACGAGWCAGGTGAAGTACTGTACGTTACTCGTACCCGTACGTACCCGGACTAGATAGGTTGTAAAATTTAAAATTAAGATCATGATGTACCGGTACGTAGTTGTACACRGGACATTACGTTGCACCGTACGATACGAACCGACAGCAGGTGTGAACGGGAACCGCTGTTTTCCGTCACGGACTTCCCACGCGCCGTTTTTGTCTCCGGGTAACCGCAGAAATCGCCAAGGACCTTAAATGAAAGCAAGCCATCCGACTCGCTTGCTACTCGTACTAATATTCGTACTATTCTTCTCACTTTTTTTCAAACACGCCGGAATGCATGACTAAAAATGGAATAGTGGTACAATTTAGGAACGATCGCATGTTYAGAGCGATACTCCGTCGGTGTTTGAATCGTGGCACACGATGTTCGCAAGACATCGCAATCCTGTGAACTTATTCAAAAAAAGGGCGGTACAGTAAACACACATTATTATGGAAGTATCGTAGTACTGTAGTGTACCCAAGTAC
>CAACVS010000147.1:6961-29542 GCA_900660405.1 Pseudo-nitzschia multistriata
GATTCCATGTAGGCTAAGGACTAGTCTGCGAAAGTTACAGGTGGTGAGGGGTCAAAAATCGTTAATTTTAGGGGTAATTTTATTGCGAATTAACTGGTACCCTACGTTACCTGGTACGGTCCGTACATGTTTGAAATGTCTACGAAAAGTTACATCTTCGTACAGTTTATACTATCGTAGAGTATCTTCATGTATGCGTGAGAGTACGTACAACGTGTGCGCGCGCACATGTTCGCCACACGAAAAGATTGGAAAACAGCGAGAGCGTACCGATAAGGTAGCAAACGGTTGCAAATGCAACAACGGGACCGGACGCAGCGCTTGGGTCTTCGCTACGCCCCCTCCAGTACAGGGCAGGACGCAATTGCAACGAACTACGCCACACTTGCTGATATCAACGATGACAATGGCGACGCTTCGCACCTTCGTTCGACGGGCTAGCCCCCGTGTGATGGCAGTGTAAGTACCCAAATGCACATGTTAGTTTTCGCCGTGAACACATCCTCGAGCAGAGTTTTTTTTGGAGGTCTTTCATTTCATCGGAGGGCTCGGAGGTGCCGATTCGAGTCGCGCTATTGTCGCCCGAGCCAAAAGGACAGGCTTGTGTCTCGCAATAGCTTGCAAAATGGGATTCGCACTCTGGAGGCGACGAAATGTTTTAGAATTGTCTGCGACAGATTATATTCAAGCATTTCAAAGTCACAATGCTCTCTTAGAGGATGGATAGGAGTATAGCTCTACCATGGACTTTCGTTCTCACACGTTTTTTGCACTCGCATGCACAACGCTCTCTGCGGTTTTGGCCTCACTACAGTGCCACACAACAGACTCGTGGTATGGCCACTGAAAAGCAAAGTAAGTGTTTAGATATCAGTCAAATTAATCGCACTTACATGAAGTAACGAAACTCAACTTCTCGTTCTATTCCTGTCCAGTTTTCAACCAAATCCAATCGACGAAGAACATCAAGAAGATTACGTCGTCGATGAAGATGGTTTCCGCCGCGAAATTGAAGGGTGACGAACAACGCCTAGCAGCTGCGATCCCTTTCAACAACTGGTCCTATGAAATTTACTCCGAACCTACCTTGATTGAAGACGCCACTTTCGAGGAGCTTCCCCAGAAGGTTCTCGTCGTACCATTTACTTCCGACAAGGGTCTTTGTGGTGGTATCAACTCGTTCATCTCTCGTGGAACCAGAGATATGGTGAACAAGTTGAAAGCCCAAGGGAAAGAAGCCGATATCGTTATTATCGGAGACAAGGGACGATCCCAAATGCGAAGAACCGTTGGTGAACACGTCGTGCGGTCCGCAACGGAGGTCGAAAGTCCCGGAACCTATGCATTGGCTTCTGCCCTTTCGACCGAGCTAATCGCTGCCGGCGCCGAGGATTACGATGCCGTCGTAATGATTTACAACTCTTTCGTCAACGCTGCTGTATACAATCAGATGTACAAGGTCGTAACCCCATTGAAACCAAGCGAAGATGGATCCGAAATTCTCCCCACGTACGACTTCGACTCTGACAAGGCCGAGTCTATGACTGACTTGTACGAGTTTGTTCTCTCCACGCAGCTCTTCCACTGCTTCATGGATGGTGCTGCATCCGAACAGTCTGCTCGTATGACTGCCATGGAAAACGCTTCCAACAACGCCAACGAAATGATTGACTCGTTGACTCTTCGATACAACAGAGCTCGTCAAGCCCGTATTACCACGGAACTCATTGAAATTATTTCCGGAGCCTCTGCCATTGAGGAATAAATAGAGATGTGAATCCTAATTTAGTACGATAGGAAGATGGAACGATGCGGTGAAAAATTAAAACTAGGATTCGTCTGATCACAACAATAGAAGCCAACCACTGTTTTGTTTCTATGATTCATTTCATCAATACTTACGACGGTAGGCCAATGGATTAGCCCGCAAGAGAAATATCGCGGATATCAATGATCACTGGGGATATTTGTGGTTGTCTCGGCATTCGAAAGACATCAAGTTTCTGCCAGATGTTTTCTGCTTGAAGCGGTGGGCTACACAATTTTCAATTGCTTGCACTACTTTTTCTTGCACATTGATTAGCGCTTTATTGTCCTTACCGACACCAAAGATGTGCATCTTATCAACTACGAAGACGATTGAAACTTCACTCCAGTCATGTGAACTCAGCTACAGAGCTAATCAGCTACAGAACTAAACGTATATTTTACAAAAGTACGTGCAACCAGTACACTACTGTACGTAGTGGTTGTTTCAGTTCTAGTTTTCTCCGTTAAAAAAAAACAGAATACAGTACCGTACGTACTTAGTGAACACTTAATCTCAGTCTCCTCTTTGCTCATGATTGATGCCAGAATGAATCGCTTTCCGTGCGATGTGATATAAGCTTGGATTCTGATACATTGACACTAATGCATCAATGTGTTAGATAGACAGGATAATGTCCCCACTGAAAGCACAATTGCAGTAGATAACATGCCCAAGATGAAGAGAAAGAAAAAGAATCCTCCTGCCGTCGTCACCGTGGCTCCGTTGTACAATGAAGATATCGGTTTCGAAGGACTGAAGAAGAAACGATTTTCGGGTGGAAACCAAATAATCCAACAACAATTTGACAACCAAGAAGAGAAGAGACGCAACAAGCGAATGGTGAGTTAGTAGCCATCTTTCTAACGAGGGCTGTACTTTATTGAGCAATCAAGTTACCAGAACGTTATTCACATTCACTGTTATTCTTTCCGAACGGACAGAAACGATTTATAGAGCACAATCAAAAGAAATCTCTGACAACAACGCGTGAAATAATTCATGATGACGAAATCAAGACCGGCTTTGGTTACCCGAAGAACAGAGATTGCGACGTGTCTGGAAACGGCAGTCGATTAGTAGGTAGGAGTACAGCACTAGAAAAGTGTTACATGCGACTGACGGCTGCTCCAAAGGCAGATGATGTACGACCACTTCCAGTCTTGAGGAAGTCTCTAGCTCATGTCAAGGCGCACTATATTCAATATGAAGACTTTGATTTCGCAAATGAGCAACTTAAGAGTAAGTTTCACATGAGAGGGTAATCGAGGAATTGATCGAACATTTTTATGTAACTATTTCGTTTGCTGACAGCTCCTAAATTGAATTCATAGGTATTCGACAAGATATAACAGTTCAGCATCTCCAAAACAATTTTGTACTAGAAGTTTATGAAACGCACTCTCGCATTTTATTGGAGAATGGAGATCTCAATGAATTTAATCAGTGCCAGACAATGATCAAAAGCTTGACGAGTTCGGAACACCCAACTAGTGCTTCGGAGCGTACTTTAGGAGGCCATCAGCATAACCGTTATTTCGGCAGCTCGAAAAGGCACACTAAAGGAAGTGATATTCTTGTTCAATGTGAAGAAACAGCTGATGAGTTTCGGGCATACAATTTACTTTACGACCTTGTCCAGAACTCATGGTGTGATCTCAAAGTACACATTGGATCGACAAGAATTGGAGTAGAAATTGCCAATCAAGCCCAAGATCCGAAAACATCAAAAAGATCGAATCGAATACCTCTCATAACTCGAGGGTCTTCGGTATTTCATGCCCTGAGTGTGGTGAAGGCGATCATCGACGATGACTATCTCGCATTTTTCCGCTTGTATGAATCAGCACCCCATATGTCAGCCTATCTTATGGACTTTTTAGTCCGTCGAGTTAGGAATGTGGCCTATACTCGCATTATATCTGCCTTTCGACCAACAATTTCCACCGAATACTTTCGAGAAGCGCTTGCTTTCCGGGATCTAGAAGAAACGCGCCAGTTTTTGATAGACAAAGGCGCTGTCTTTTTGAATGACAACGACGGTGACCCTCTGTTCTGGATTGATTGCAAAGCTACGTATGCAGTTTACCTACATAGAACAAAATGAATACCATTTAATGAGACGCCAGAGCCAGAGCTCCTGCTGCCAGAGAGGAAATTGATTTTTATGTGCTATCAGTGAAAATACCCATTCAGTGGACAGCAAAGGGTCTGGGGCACTGATGATAGCCTGACAATCTGATTGCAGACCTCCAAAAACTGGGCGCACAAAATATGTACTACTATGGATTAACATGTGATACGTACGTCAATAGCATCTTTGTCTTTGCCCCAGATGGAAAAATTAGAGCTTGCACATTCAACTGTCCTGGATCTTGGCATGATAGCACCATTTCTTAGTATTGAGTCTACAGGAATATGGAGCGCATGTACAACTTGTTGTTTTATGGAGCAAAGGTTATGGTCGACTCAGCCTTCATCTTGCAAGACAAGCAATATCTTGTGAAAAACTCCCAGCAGAGGGATCCAGACCTTCCCTTGAATGAGGCTGCTGCTAGAGCTGCTATATTGATAAGCTGACAAGCTAGTACATCACTGAGACAGCTGTTGGAGTGGGGCATGAGGATGATCCAAGGACAATTTCCAAGGCTGAAGGACAGGATCTGGTGTATTGAGAAGCAAGGTGAAAGGAAAGTTATCTTGAACACAGTGATCTTGTTGTACAATTACCAGGCCAGCAACTCCAATTTTGCTGTTCCTATTTGAAAGTCCCCTTATTTACTACACACTTATACGTAGAATCAGTACCACCAAGGTAAAAAAATTAGCATGCATGCGATTAGAATTTATTTTTCCTTGCACTATTAACACAGCAACGGAGGAAGTGGTACGAGCAGTTTTTGGGTTACATAAAAAGTTGGAAATTCGGAAAACTTTAATGTAATCAACGACTACAGTATTCGTCTGGAGTTCGTACGTCGTCATTCCACGGGACAGAAAAATCACAAAATTGTTGTTTGTTGAAGACGGTTTACGGTTGTAAGGTACGTAATTTATTGGTACGATCAAACGTACGCTGTTCACGTAGTATGGGGTCAACGGTTAGTGTTGGGACCATGCGAGCGAACTCCAGCGTAGAAATTCGTACTCGTACCTGAGTCGCCTTTCTCTGAGGTCATGCAATGGTGTGAATAAGAGGAGGAACTACAACAACAAACGCTTCCACATCACCTCTAAGACAACCAAAGTGGTTCTTTTCCGCTCGTAGCAGCTTTTCATCGTTGAGGAAAGACATAGCACCCAGTAGAATCAACAAAAATGGCTACCAATACCGAAGCTCCCAGCTTCTACGAAGACGTGGAGAATTTGAAGAAGTTGTGCAATTTTCTTCATACTTCAGAAGGCCCGCGTGTGAGGGAGGCATTGTTGATGGAGAAACGGGTTACATACTTGAAAGGTGGGTCAGGAAACGATAGTCTCTGGCATACTAGTCAATAAGTTATTAGCATTATGGAAGTGAACGATTGGTCGGGCTTGCCAGCTAATCTTTTTGGAAAAATGCGCTGACCTTAAATTTTGTGTGCTCTCTTTTGATTCTTGATGGCATGCAATCCGAAACGGCAGGAGAAAAACTTGTAAACTTTCTAGCAGAACCAAAGAGGGGGACAAAGTGGCCAAAGGACTTGCCTCGTTTTGAAAGCAGACAAGATGCTATTGCTGTTTGCAAAGAATTATGCAAACTACAGTTCATTTTGAGATGCGACAAGCAAGGAAAGGGTGAACTTTCCATGGTGCGAAATCGGGAGTTCGATGAATCTGGATACTTCGCCTGGATCTACGAAGGAAACAAAACAATGAGCCATTTCATGACGGCTGCGTTGGTTATCGGATTCTTTTGCTGCGTCTGCTTCCAGATCTGGCCTACATTTTTGAAGGTCTTCGTATGGTACATGTCTGTGACTCTCTTGCTCTTCATTTTCTTCCTCATTTCCGCCAGAGCTTTCATTTTCTTGTGTGTCTGGATAATTGGTTACGACCTTTGGATTTGGCCGAATCTATTTGACGAACAGCTGGGTTTCTGGGACTCTTTCAAGCCCTTCATATCGTTCAAACCGACAGGACCTGGTCAACTTCTCTATAGGCTTGGTGTAGGAGTAGGATTCTTTTCTTTCTGCTACTGGGCAATCACGCAACCTTCGGAATTCGATGGATTTGTGGCTGCTCAAGGAGACTTTTTGAAAGACCTTTATGAGGGAAATCTGCTGTCTGATATGTCACAGGAAGACAAAGAGAATATTGACAAACCGAAAATGCAGTCGCTCGAAGATTTATTGAAGGATTTAGATGCTAGCGAAGAAGAAGGCAACCTGAAAATGGAAGAGCTCAGCGAAGAAGAAAAGCTAGACTCCATGTTTGACACTTTGATGGACGAAGAAGAAGACATCGATGAGGACGAAGAGTAAAATGAAACAACTAGTAATCCATCTCTGTTGATTTATTATTAGACAATGTCGTTTTTTATTATACGCCAAGATAGTACTCAATGTTGGTTCGAATAGCGGCTTTATGTGGTGTATTCAGCTGAAATCCCCTTCTAAAAACGAGCGAATAGGAGCTGATGAGTACATTTCGAATTAATTTACTACAATCAAGTCTGCCGCTAGAGGAATTTAGTTCTAAAAAAACAAATATTCAAATCTTCTTAATTACTCGGATATTTCTCCTTGCCGTCTAGTTCCATTTTCTGTGTAAGTCGCAAGGCTTTGTCGCGTTGCGTGCTTGCACTTACAAATTGCCCAAGAACAATTCCCAGAAAAGTGTTGTGGGCAACACACTGGAAGAATATGTAATTCGCATTGCCGTTATTAGCATCGAGCCACATCCAGTGATCGACAATATTAAGAATCAGAGGCACCGGTAAACAAAAAAGAGAAATAGTGGAGGCATATCCCATTCGCGCCAACGATCTAGGCGAGAACAGTAAAAAGCAGAATGCAACATTTGCATCGCAGAGTACTTGTACCGGACGATAGATAGTCCATACAATAGTCCACACCGCAAGCTAGTAATTGTAACAGAATGAACGTAAAATAAATTAGGCATGGAGAAAGCATTCCAAATCAGTACCTATTGTTCAAGTTCCTTGCGTACGAAAGCTCACCTGGACTGCGGGATAATTTTTAAATCGTAGGTAGAAAGGACCAATTAGAATGAGCGGAAGCCCAGCAAAAACGGCGCCAAAATACTCCTGGAACCTTGAAAAAGTCTGCATCCGAAAGTACCATTGCAGAGAGAGGTTTGGACTGGTAGTCAACCACGTGTTCCCGTAAATAGACCGCAAGACCCTCCAATAATTGGTTGGACAGACAAGCCTGCTGGATGCAACTTGCAGCGACAAAAACCATAGGGCAAAAAAGGATACAAAAATAGCGGCAGGTTTTACCATGGTCGATCTAGTTTTGGATGGTAGAGTGAAATTGCTACCAGCGGAAAGACATAATATCGGAATCATGTATACGGCATAGTGTGGCTCCAAATAGGTCGCGACTGCAAGATAAAACGAAGACATCGATAGATATCCATCAGAGGAAGAGTAGCGGTTTGATTCATACACACTTAAGACCAGAAAAAGAGTTGGGATATTTTGCCAACAGCCAAAGCAACACGCCGGGACGGTTGTGAATGGACTCCAGTAATAAAGTTGTGCAGATAACAACGGTAGAGTCCTCATTGAAATTAGAGGCTCTCGTTCTATTATCGGGCTCTTGCTTCCTTCTTTCGATAGCATTCTCGAAGAAGAGGTTTTGGAGTCCCTATAGATTGGAAATATATGAGAGAATGGTGGGCGAATGGACTCCGGTAATTGTTGTTGAATATCCTCCTCATGTATTGGCCGCTGGGACTGCGACGAAGTTTTGATGTCAGATCGTAAACCGAGCAACTGAATTCCAACTTGTTCCAACAGATATGCAATAGAAAAATCTATAAGAAGCAACAAGATTGATAGCCAAATACCGGGAATCGTCGTCACCTCGAGAATCGGTGAAAACATGGCGAGGAGCAACGGAGGTATCCGAATGGAATCGTTGGCGTGATAAACGCTGGAAAACTTGTTCAACGGCACCGATGCCAATGTCTGGATCGCCCGTGCCTCTTCTAACTGTGCAAGTCTTTGGTGGGGACGAATCAGCACCGAAAGAAGAGAGGGATCGTGAAGCCATAACCCAAACGGCGTTGAAGAGAGAAAGTACGGCACCATGATCAGAGCTAGTCGAACCAAAGTGACCCAAAGAGTCGACTTTTCTGTCAAGAATGACTTCTCGGTCTTCTTGCCTTGAGATAGAGACATGGTTGCTGCGTTATTTTGGTAGATCTTGTGGCACAAACTTTTCCGATCTCTCCATTGGTGTGCAGAATTTCCTGTGGTGCTCACAGTGCTGTATGAAGCAATACAAAAAGTGTTCAGAATAATATCACTACAGCCTGGCCTTACGGTACAGTATGTAATGAGAAGAGACACGTTGTACGGTATGGAGGCTACGAAAACATGTGGGTAATGGAAATTTTCGTCTGAGATTTTTTAAAAATTCGAAAAAATTAAAAATTCGAAAAAAGTTTACCCCACCCTCGTAAAAATGGTAAAATTATCGCTGGTGTGCGTTTATTACGTGGCTCGCTTGTCGAGATGAAGAATACATAGTTTATCGTACGGTACGGTAGCGTAGAAGGCGGCGGGATAATTTTGTTGTAAAAATATCTTGAGATGCACTTTTTGACTTTTTCACTTCTTCCCGTCGCATTAGCTACCGTAGCGTAGGTGACAGGATGGAAGGGCCAGATACAACTTGGTACGAGTATGAGAACGATCACTAGGCCATTGTAAAAGGAAAATGTTCAGACAACACGTTCGGTTTAGTTCGCACGAATAGTATTCAAAGAGTCCTCAAATATTGTCTCCTTCCGAAAAGAAAAAAAAAGTACTGATAAGCACTGGGGCAAGAACTAGCGAGAAGCACGGAAGACAACGGAAAATCAGGCGTGAAGTGGTGATCAAGCATTAACTAAATTAAACGAAAGGCGACGAAACGAAACGGAAGGATAAGGACGATCGAATTTATCAATGAGTGCCGACTCACAGCAAACGACCTTCACAAGGCAGGCAACAATTCTGCGAAAGAATCTGGGAGAATGGGACATGGTTCTTCATAATCCTCGTGGAGAGGACTGGTCTAAAATGCTTGGTAGGTTGAATGCGGCACTTTCGGCAACCTCAACCCTAGACAACAACATCGAGGACGTCATGGAGCACTTTGTGTACTTGCCCAAGCGGGCGACGGCAAATCCCCAAGACATCCCGTTCTTTTTATCTACCAAGCTGGATTCTTCCGCAACAGATGAGAGAATGCCGGCAAACTCGTCGTCTCGAAAGAAAAAAGATTCGACGGTTCAGGATCTTTTGGCTATGGGCGACCCTGTGCAGGTTTTATCAAACTACGAAGAACAAGCGGCAAAATTAGTACAGGAATACGAAGAGGAGATGGTCCGATTTTGAATATTCTAGAAATACATTATACAACTCTCGCAAAGAAACAACGCGGGTTCGGCTCTGTGGGTGGTGTGAAAGATTGGACAATCAGGCGTTGCTCTATTGACAAACATTCAATTAAATTAGCCACGAACTAATTAGAAGGTCAGAAAACTGCACCAATTGAAGTATACGGTAGTAGACTCTCAACTTGATTATCTTTATTTTATATCGATGTTTATGATAAGTCGGACTTTGTCGGCAAGGTTGCTTATTCTCGGTCAAGTAACCCTCGAGATGTCAGGTGATTCATCATTCTCGAATCTTCGTCACCCTTTTGTCGGACAACATCCTCTGACAAAACCAGAACATGGACGCGATCTGCAGATGCCGCAAGCAATCTTCTTCCGTCCGATGACCATTTCAATTTGTTCAACCCTCGACCAGAGCCACCGTCTGGTTCTACAACAATTCCATCCAATCCAGTGATCGGCTCCTCCATCGAATGAGAAAAGTTCCACAGTCCAATGGTTCCATTACTAGATGCAGTTGCCATTAGAGCCGGATGGGATGGGTTCCATTGAACATCGCTCATATAATCGTATGAGTGACTGACCAGACTCAATAGAGACTTGTCTGTGTATGCGGGTGCCCATAGCTTGATCGTCCAGTCAACACCGGACGATAAGAACAAACCGCCAGTACCTCGCAGAAAGCCTTTCGAAAGACCTGCTCTTGGAGCAGACTTGAGGTGTTTGGTTGCTACCGAAGTAACCATTCCAAAATGACTTTCGTCTCCACTTTCCAGTTTCCGTACTTGTCGTCTCGAGCGTTGGCCACCTGCACCTAACGATGCATTGGGAGATTGCACGGTATAAATGGATCCCGTATCGTCTCCACAAATAATATTTCCGGATTCAGGAGAAACTGCAAGGCAGGATACGCTATCTCCAATTTGAAGAGACTCGACTGGATCGCGGAGATTAGCAAGGGACCAGAAATTCACACGACCGTCTGTTGCGGCAGTAACTAGCCCCGCCTATTGTTGCATAAAGTGACAAAAAAGAGACACGATGGGTGAACATAAACGAAAAAACAAAATTTTCAGTAAAGCACGCGATGATGATGTTAATGAACTTACGCCTCCTTCGATCACTTCCATTGCACAAATGGGATGGGTGTGCCCTTTGCTGTTTCCGGAAACCGTCGTTGTGAGCACAGACTTTTGAACTGGCATTCGTCCAGCTCTTATGTCCCAAACAACCACTTGTCCACTCTGGCAACCACCAATTACAAGGGTGGATTCTGTAGGATGAAAACGAACTGTGGTCACTGGACTCCCGCATGTGAATATGTGTTCCGGTCGGTTTGGCATAGCCAGATTCCACACCAACGCCAACCCATCAGACAACAGTTCTCCATTTCGAGGAGCGAGAGAATCAGAGGGTGTATCGTCGGGCGAAACGACTTTGACCGCCGAGGATCCAACAGGTTGCCCTAGACTCGATGTAGAAGAAGGCATATGGTATCCGCAAAGCATTAGTTCTCGGTGAAGTGGAGACCAATCCATGTCTGTAACATCTCTTGACGCAGTCCACTTTGGACATTCGTACATCTGCCGAGATGACAAGAATTTGCTGCCGTCAGAAATCTTCTTAGCATCTCTATCTTTATCATCAATGCCTCCATCGTAATCCGCCAAAAGATTTGACAACAAATCACTCCCAAGAACTCTCTCAACCTTTTTCGAAGTCACATTCAAAAACGATGAGAATGCTTCTGATGATAATTCTTTCTCTACCTCTTCTGTTGATAAAACTTTGGCTTCTTTTGAGACTTCTTCTGCTCCCATTTCGTTGCTTTTGGTTGCTTCGACAGGGTCTAACCCCTGCAAATCACCACTTGCCAACGGTGGTTGGGTCTCCTCCTCAGCTTCACTCAAACCTGTCGATGGGAATTCCTCCACGGAAGTCTGGGTTCCCATTTCAAAGGTTTCTGTCTTGACCACTGGGGCCATTGTTTGTTGGATTGGAGCGGAAACACCGACCGCTTTGGTCTCAGATGACGACGTCGATTCCGACTTTTTTGAGCTGCTATCTACGCCTGCAGTTCCGTTTTCCATCGGATGGTGCGACGATGCAACGGTTTCGCTGCTCGTTGACGCAACATGGTTATTTGGTACCTTAAGCAAACCATCAATGTATTTGTCTAAATTGGACGCTGCTGCTATCTTCGCTTTGGCTGCATCTTGGGCGCTAATACTATTCGTGGCTCGCTGTTGCCTCCGAGCTTTGAGCTCCTCTAGACGCTTCTTCTTCTCTTCCAGTGCCCTTTGGCGCTGGGCTCTTGCTTCATCCGCCATTGGGTGTCTCGTCCCTCTTCGACTTAGTTTGTGGTCAAGAGGATATTTGATGAGGAACTATGATCGTTCCTGGCATTTCAATTATTTTCGAAGTGGTTGCCTGTGGCTTTGAAGTTATCTACGGTACGGTCCCGTACGTACCTTACGACTTCTAGTACGGGTTACTCCTACGGAGTGTCGCTACAATTGCGGGGGGAAATGCGATGCTCGGAATGCAGACGGTGGTATCGGTACGAGTGCCAGTGCTACGAAGCGCGAGACCGCAATAACTATGATGACGCTTTCTATGAGGTAAGACCCGCGCAAGACTGCGCATAACGCATAACCGTTTAAACTTACAGACGATCCTTGACTCGAACGACTAACATCGATTTTCATACTCAGTCGTCGGAAGAAACTGTTGTCCTGTTGGCGGAGGGGGGGGAATGGGAATCCAAAATGAAAATTTAAATCGACACAGTTCCAAATTCTTCCATTAACGTTGATGACCGGTTTTGTGTTTGTTCGAAACTTGTTGGGCCCGAAAAACAATTTGGACGAAGGACGGAGTGAAGTGTTTCGACAACAACAGCCTTCGTTGACACCGACATGCACAAGGAGGATGAATGAGTAATAAGCCAAAGATATCTCTTTATCACTCAGTACCGAATAACGACAATAGAAGATCACAATGGATTTTGGAGTTGGAGGAGCCAACAGAGCAATGGGGCAGCAGCAAGGAGCAGCCCCTGATGTTATGTCATGGTATGTTATCCCGTGTTTCGAAGCAAAGATGACACGTGTTCTACTTTTGCTAATTACATTGCATATTCTCTGTTTTCATTCCATTTGACGAAACAAGGTATATGGAAATCCCTTTGATTTCTCGCTTATATTTGACGGGCGCCTTCTTGGCAACGGCGCTGTGTGCTGTCGATGTTGTTAGTCCGTTCTCTTTATATTTCAATTGGGATCTTGTTTTTTCGCATGGGCAAGTGTGGAGGCTTATAACAAGGTAAGTTGGCCTCTACAAAAGTCGGTAGAGAGTGAGCTTTCGCTTTCGCTTTTCTAACTGGCACTGTGTAAATCAAACTCGTGTACTTTCTTGATTGCTTTATCACGAAACAGTTATCTATTCTTCGGCGTTTTTTCGGTAGATTTCCTATTCCACATGTATTTTCTGGTAAGTCTAGATGTCCATTGTCCTTCGCTAATGTTTTGTGTTCAGCAATCTTTGCATTCGATTGAAACAATGAACAAAATGCTGACAGTCGTATTCCCCCACCCAACAGGTACGGTATAGCCGGTTACTGGAGGAAGGTGATTTCAGAGGACGAACTGCAAACTACGTATTGATGCTATTATTTGGAATAGCAAGCATTTCGTGCGTTGCAGTTTATACAAATGTCCACTTTCTCGGAAGTGCACTAACTTTTATGATGGTCTATGTTTGGGGAAGACGTAACGAGGATGTGAAGATGAGTTTTCTTGGTTTCTTCACATTCACTGCACCGTATTTACCTTGGGTAATGCTGGGATTTAGCGTTCTACTGGGAAATGGTATTACTATGGATTTAATTGGCATTGTGGTTGGTCATACATATTACTTTCTGGAGTTCGTGTACCCTGTAATTGCGGAAATTCGAGGATGGCGTTTGAAGAGAATTCTTGTTCCACCTACCCCGCTGCTTTGGATATTGGGAAATTACCAAGATCATGGGATGATCCATTGACTTCCCCCTGCATTCATGTGATGACATTGAATGGTCATGATATCTCTAGGTTATTTTATTTTAAAAAGATAAAAAAGATAGGAAAATATCGGAAGTGGCTTTCAGTATCGGGTACACCTCTTTGACACGAAGAGGCTTAAATCACAGAAAAGATAATACGTGTTGTCGTCCTCTCGTAGATCAAACGATCTTGCACGTATTCTCAATACTATTCAATGCATTTGTGCAACAAGTTTCGTCTTTGACTAGGAAGTCGTCCTCTCTCGTTAGTTCCATTTTTTTCCACATACACAAAAATCCTGATCGTTTAACTTTCGACCGTTGAGCCAACAGCAAGGGCAAATCTCTTTTCTAGTAGCACCCCAGCACCGTGCCCACTGAATATAAGCAAATCTATTGCCGGAGGTTATCTCGGTAACTTCGTGGAGATGCCTGCCAGAATGTACGACGGCGCGTCCAATCTCGGGTCTGTATTCTCCGACGAACTTTCCCGCTGTATGGTCTCCTCTTACACCCCAAAACCGGAGATCACCCCCAGTGAATTGATCGCCGAAACAGAGATTCAGGGTGACCTGAATAATAGTTGGATATAACAACACAGCACACAAGTGAGATTGTTTTAGGGATTAGATGGCGACAACAAACATTTTCCACGGGATGCCTTGATTCCGTTCTAAACTTACTTCTGAATCATCGGTGTGAGCGACCAGACGTTGGCGAGGTTTTAAAGACGATGGGATACTGCTATATGCCGCAATAAATCCTTGTCGCCAATCGAGATCACTACCGTTCAGATCTGTGTCGTTGTAGAGCTGGGCAGAAATAGGCTTCAGCACCAAGTGGAAAATGAGATCATTCAACCACCCCAACCCAAGATTGTCCATATCCTTCAAAAAGTAACTAGTACTAACAGGACAATCCAATGATCTCGGCGACGATTCTATGAATGACATTATCGTGGATGCATACAGACACAGTTTGTTGCAAAATGCCTTCGACAGGAGAGGGAAGGAGTAAACATCAAACATTTCTTCGTCCATCCATTCTTGTAGATAGCACGTGTCCAATGCTATAGGTTCTCTTCCGGAAAGGACATCCTGCAAGGAAATACCATCCCCATCCCTGTTTTTGCGGAAAACCTTGGATTGAAAAATTGCCTTGGTAGCTTTTGGGTGCAGTATTTTCTGTCGGAGATCCTCCCAAGACTCGGGCAGGGCCGAAAACTCGTTCCATTCGGGATGTTCTCGAAAGAAATCTCCCAGAATCTGTTGGATGGTGTGATGCTGATCATTTTTTTTTGCTTTTTGGTCTCGAACTCGTGCCAGAGTGTCCTCAAGAGCCCGTTCCAGCGTTTCGACATCCTTTTCATTCCATCGAGAGAGGTAGTTGGGGTACCGGTTGAGTCCCTCGATTGCGTGGAACAAGTGCGATCGATGTTGAACTGGATCGTAAAACGATGATTCTGAGTTGTCAGCGCTTTTTTTGTTTGCTTTATCCACCTGTGGCGGCGATAATGGTATTCCTTTGTCTTGCTGTAACGACTTTCTGCCGTAGAGACGCTTCTTCTCGTTGATATCCCCGCCGCCGATTACTTCGTCGCTGGTTACAACGACAGGGGAACTACCCTGGCGAAAAAGTGCTTTCGCGCCCATCATGCTTGATACCGAGACTGGTTTTTGTCCTGATGACATGGCATCAGCGTCCGTCTCGTTCTGAATGATGTCAACATCCTTCGATGTCGACGACAAACGGTACAAGCTGCAGCCCTTTCTTGATGACTTGGGATCGCAGAAGACGGTCGTTGCGTAGGTGAATAAGGAATAGAAAGCAACTAGGAGATTGAACCTTCTCGGGAATGGGTAAGATTGTGCAGGCGGCATCTATCACAATTCTTTCCTAGATATGAAACACGGTATGTATCCACTAATCGACCTACTTGTGGACCGCAACAATAGGTGTCATGACCTTCGCCGAACAGAATCTTCCGCAGTGTGATTTTTTGGGCTTGTTCATTTGGTCGTCTCCATCCGAAATAACGTCGGTATCGTACGTGCTTTTCTCTACATCACAGAAACAGAAACACTACCAGGTACAGGGCGCGCAACCCCCCGGCCCCCAAAGAAAACTTCATTCCGAATTCCGACCGCCTCAGTTATTAATGTATGTAATATACATACAATACATACAATACGTACCATACGATCGGTATTACGAGTACGAAATCGAGTTCCGATCCCTTCGGCTTTTTCTTCCGTCTGTACTAAGTACGTACCATACATTAATGTCTATTGCTCTACCGTGCCTTACCGGAAGTGCAATCTGATCCGCTTAGGCCTAAACGAAGCTGCTTATGCACAAAAGCACCGTGTTTCACATTCTCGTACGACTACGAGTACGACTACGAATAACGAGTACAAATCCGAGCATCTACGCTACGCTACGGTACGAGTACTCTCGTAGTAGAGAGTCGTCCTGAATCGGACGATGGTCGGATCAGGGCTCTCGCAACGCGAAGAATCGTCATAATTATTTTTTCGGAATCATAGACCATCACGCCTCGTCGTTACCAAGGTCATCTTCTCCAATCCATAACAGGAAAGAATCAAAACGAAAACTCCATCATGCCCTCTTGTCCTTCAGGTTTGTGCAAGGATCCAATCCAACCCGACGGAAGAGCCAAATGGTATCCGCCAGAGAATCCGAGTAATTTGCCTGACCTCAAAGTCCACAACAGTCTCACCGACGACCTAGACTTGTTTACTCCTCGGGTTGGTCGAACGGTGACATGGTACACTTGCGGGCCAACGGTGTACGATTCCTGCCACATGGGACACGCCCGAGCTTACCTCACGTTCGATATTTTGAGACGCATCATGGAAGATTATTTCCACTACGATCTTTTGTATCAAGTTAACATCACCGATGTGGACGATAAAATTATTTTACGAGCGAGGCAAAACAAACTCCTCGAGGACTACACCAAAAAATCCCTCGAAGCAAAGGACTTGCAAGCGGTAGAAGCTTACGTTGAAACTGCTATGGCGGGCTTCAGGCAAAAACTGGAGAAAAAGGTGTCAGAATTGAAGGAACCTCTCCCGGAGGGAACGCCTAGCAAGCAGATCGAGAAACGAGAAGAGGCCCTAAAAGAAGCCGAGTTCAAGGAAAGCCAGTTTTGCGAAGTCGAGCTCGCGGTCAAGAGCGTCAAGGAGAAGGAAGGCAGGACCATCGAGGACCTTATCGCAGCAAGTCGCGATGCCTTGGCGGCTCAGTTGGACAAAGAACACGGATCGTCCGTTACGGACCGCAAGATTTACGAAGACCATGCCCGCAAATTCGAAAGAGAATTCTTTGAGGATATGGCGGCGTTGGGTGTGCGAGAGCCAGATGTTGTCACTCGCGTCACGGAGTACGTTCCCCAAATCGTCGATTTCATCCAAAAAATCATTGACAATGGATGCGCGTATGAATCCAAAGGGAGCGTGTACTTCAATACAAATGACTTCAAGAGCGTGGGACACGAATACCGAAAATTGAAACCCGGTGTGGATACAACTGCTGAAGAGATGGCGGAAGGCGAAGGAGCGTTGGCAAGCGGTGATACTGAGAAGAAGCACCCGAACGACTTTGCGCTATGGAAAGCCAGCAAGCCTGGTGAGCCATCTTGGGAATCACCATGGGGACCCGGTCGTCCCGGCTGGCACATCGAATGCAGCGTTATGGCGAGCGATGTGATCGGAGATAATATTGACATTCACGGTGGAGGGTAAGTACCGTACTGTTTAGACCAAGGTATTCGGGACAGGACGCCCTTTGCAACAATTGCGTTGCAAATTTTCAGAGATATAACTGACCTTTTTTTTGCTTCTTGTACCATTTCGAAAGAGCCGATCTGATGTTCCCTCATCACGACAACGAAATGGCTCAGTCCGAAGCCTTTCACCAATGCTGCCAGTGGGTGAATTATTTTCTCCATGCAGGTCACTTGCACATCAAGGGACTCAAGATGTCGAAATCGCTCAAGAACTTCATTACGATTCGCCAAGCATTGCAAGAACACACTCCAAGACAGCTCAGATTGATGTTTTTGATGCAGTCTTGGGATAAGCCGATGAATTACAGTGACCAAACTGTTGATGACGCTAAGGCAAAGGAAAAATATTTCAAAAACTTTTTCGGTTCTGTGAAGTCTGTTTTGCGCAATGACTTTGTGAAAGAATTCCAAGGTTACACTACTGCCGATCGCACCCTGATGACGATTCTTCACGACACTCAGGCAAAGGTTCACGCAGCGCTCAAAGATAATTTCAATACATCGGCTGTAATCCAATACTTGGTGGAGCTCGTTCAGGAATGCAACAAATATCTCAACCCAGAGACCAAGCCAAAGAATCTCATGGTGAAAAAAGTGGCTATTTACCTGACAAAAATTCTCCGTGTTCTTGGCGTAGTTCAGGGAAGCGATATCATCGGGTTTGGAGAAAGCGGAACCGAAGGAGGGGCATCAAAAGAAGATACCATTTCCCCATTTGTTGATGCATTTGTCGACTTTCGAGAGCAGGTTCGTGTCACTGCGAAATCGAAAGGTAGCCCTGGAGACTTTCTCAAACACTGTGATGATATTCGCGACGAGACGTTGGCCAATCTAGGAATTCGAATTGAAGATTCCGCTGATAAATCTATCTGGAAACTGGACGACCCGAAAGTAATCCGTAAAGAAATTGAAGAGAAGCGCCGAATGGCTTTAGAAGTTGCCCAAAAGAAACTCGTTGCCAAATTCGACCGTCTGACGACCGATTTAAAAAAGTCAAAACAGGCCAGCGTACCACCAGCGGAGCTATTCAAAGTCGGCGAAAACGCCGAAAAATGGGGGACTTACGATGATGATGGAAAGCCCCTGACAACCAAGGATGGAAAGGAATTGTCAAAATCACAGCAAAAGTCACTCAAGAAGGAGAGCAATAACCACGAGAAAGCGCACCAGAAGCTGCTTAAAGCAGCTGGCGAGGATGGAATCGAGAAATATATTGCCGGCATTGAGCAGCAATTGGCAGAGTTGAAAATTCAGCTGGAAAGTAACTAAAAATGTTTTACGTAATTGAACTAGATGATTTATCGTCTTTCCCTTCAAAGAAATTAAATTCCTGATTTAACAGCAAGATCATTCCAAAGAAAATATACAAGTTTCCCGAGCTAGTTCTCGTTCAGGATTTCAAAGATTGTCAAATGTGCTTTTTTCCTGAATATTCTGAGGAAAGAGAGTCCCATAGTTGTTGTACGTTCAGACCATTTTGGATTTCTTTCGGCTTGAATTTAGTCCGCGCCGTCATCAAACTAAGGAAAAGTACCGGTATTTCTATTGTTTTGAGTGCATTTAGAATTACTGTAGTAGTAAAAATATTGTGACACCTCCAGAAAAATCAAGCTGAATAGTAACATAAATTATTGAAACATAACCTGTCTTAATATCCAGATCAATTTGACAAGCAGACGGCTAGTACAGTACTAGCACGGGCACGTAGGGTACGTACCTGTACTGCTTACCACTGCGTTTGATGATGAACGATTTGTCGAGATCACAGGAATCACTGTCACAGGAACACCAACTACTGTTACGGCATGTACAAAACCGATACTAGTAGTAGTACCAGTACTCGTTGTCCTAGTACTGGAGTTGGGGTTTAGAGTCTGGACTGACAAGGAATTGTTAGCAAAACAAAATGTTGCCATCACGCATCACAGAATTTCATCGACCGATTGATGATGCGTCTGTACGTCCAGAAATCGAGTGCTCTCCTGCTTTTAAGTGCCATAACAATGGCTGGATCGACTGAAAATGCAGAGGCGTTTTCCTCTTCTAATGACGCCGGAAATATTCCTCAGCTCATGCCACCTGATCCAGATTCTGATCTTCCGTCCATCCGGCTAGGGGAAACGATTCGATTTGAAGAATATGGCCCCATAATTCTCAACACAGATGGTACAACCCGTCGCATCGCAAACTGGGATACTTTAACTGGTAGGTTCATGTGGATTGTGTCGGTATGATGCGAAAGAAATGACCGGACGTTCTCAATATTTGGCTCAAAATTATCTGTTCTAAATGAATTTTTTGCCAAACGCAGATCATGAAAAGGAGGTTTCTTGGCGACGCATCAGCAAACGAAATGAAGAGAGGCGAGCTGTTCTTCTCGCGCAGCAGCAAGAAAAAGAAGCGCAAAAAGCCAACGAAGAAAAAGACTCGAAAGAGTTGTAATCGAAGTAATAATAATCGATGAAATTAGAGTTCTACCGCTGCTACGATATAGTGTGCTCCTCCGACAGCGAGTGCTATTTCCGAGTTATGGATATCCGGTGGCGTGCAAGTTATGCGTTGGCTCAATTTTAGGGCAAATGCGTCATCCTGGTTACCCGTTCCTAGATTTCCGTGTTCGTTCCACCCACAACCCCAGAGTTGACCTGGCGAAAAAACAAAAAGAATGAGTGAAAAAATAGCCCAAACGAAAGCGAAAGAACTGTATGCTTTGCGAGGACCGAATTACGGCACTTACCTTCCTCATCAATAACCATTGTCGATTCGGATCCGCAATGAATTCGTTTTATTTCTTTTCCGGAAAAGATTTCGATGGGACTATCAACTTGTAAATTTGATCCGTTCCCGAGTTGCCCTGTATCACAAAGGAAGCGAGAAGGCACTGTGAGCACAAACTACGCAATCACTGAATTACTAAGTCCGTCGCATTATAAGAACTATGGGTTCGTTGAATTTCATCTCATCTCACCTTTGTCGTTGCGTCCGAACCCAAAAAATTTGCTTCCTTCTGCACCTTCGACATGTAGTATTGTATGTGACCAGCCACAGTGAACGTGAACTTTATCGTCTTTTCGAATTTTGCCTTCCATATCTACCACCGAAGGACCACAACCCTTCTTCTGATCCGTCTTGCGACCCAGTTGGCCGTATTTGTTCTCTCCGAAGGTCCAGACCCTATTGAGCGAATCTACTGCCACCGTGTGTCTTCGCCCGCACGATACGTCGACAATTCTATCGGCATCAATGGGTTTCCATCGACAATGAGTGTGCATCGAGTTGGATAATGATTCTGCTGTGGCCCCGTCTTGTTTGGGGAGATTGCATTGGCCAAATCGGTCGCAACCAAACGTGATTAATTCTCCGCATTTTGTGACCAGTGCGGAATGGAAGAGTCCGGCTTTGACGATATCTACATCCTCGTCTTTCAAAAATTCTGGTGTGATTGGATGTGTCGCAATCTCGGAGAGCGGGACGTTTTGGCGGCCAGTAACCTGGCCTCTCTCGTCGTTGCCGAATGCGTAGACCCGGCCAGTTTGTCTTTCCACCACGAGTGTGTGCGAAAAGCCCAGGGCAGCACTCTCCACGACAATGTCTGGCAACGGTTCGACAAATGGAAGTGGCAGATCGGGTGGATGCTCTTCGATTCCGGTGCGTTCTGCTCCGCATTGCAAGTCTTTGTTCCAACCCCACAAGAACAATCTGCCGTTCTTTGTGAGCAATGCAGAATGACCCCCACCAGCAAAAATTGATTTCGGCGCGGACCCAGAAGAATCGTTTGTCAATAAGGGAGTAGGCAGAACAATTTCTGTTCGATGGTGCGCGTCCTCGGCAGCTATCAGAGAGGGAATTCCGGGTCTGTTGAGCATGAGTTGGTTGTGCTGATTTGACCCACCACCCGTCAAAAAATACAACTGGTAACCTTTTTGAAAGGATCGAACCATGTTGGCAAGAGTTTTCGTGTCGTCCTGCTGGGCAGCAGAGTTTTTTATTCTATCCAGGAATCCGTCCAAATTGTTCAAGTAGATATCATTGGGGCTTCGCACAAAAAAATAAAAATGGTGCATTTTACCCAAGACAAAAACAAGCAGATTTTCATTGCGTTAGAATGCAGTACGTGTTGATAGTAAAAACCAATGAAGGACAAGTTTAGCCGCTCCGGCGATGACATTCGCGAGCAAATTTGACTAGACTCACCCACTCGGGCCGACGGAGGCAGACATGATTGCTGCCGAAAACGGAAGGTCGACGAGGCATCGAGATGAAAACGCGGGATTGTCTGGTGTCCCGCGATACAACAACGCCCTGTACGTTTTGTCGCTCCCCTCTTCTACCACTTCGCAGACGTCCCTTGCGTATCCACCCTTCTCTCGAAAGTCCAGTTCTGCCAGGGTTTCCTGGACAAGCTCTGGAGGAACGCTGAATATCAACCCCTCTGTCACCATGCTTTCAGCGTAATCCTTTGTTTCGTTGTCATGGGTGCCATCGATCGGGGAAAGGGCGCCTTCGTCAGATCCGGAACCTTTTGCCACAGATTCTACCACCGAATGGTATTCGTCTTTCGTTAGCAATGTGCATACAATGCCGGGGAATTGAACCGTCCCGCGGTGGTCGGTAGAACGCTGGGACCAGACACGCTTGTACCCCTTAACCCGCCCGAGCGTCTGGGAGGCCTTCGACAAGCCTCCGTCGGCTCCCGGGTTCCAACAAAGACTGCCGTATCCGAATATTTTCACGGAACCGTTACTCTCTTCGATCAGCTTCTGGACTTCTTCGTTCTCGGGAACCCCACCGATGTAAATCTGGCTGGCTTCGCACCATTTCGGTCCCTCGTTGCCGCCGATGCTGATGCTGTTTGGACTCTTAGGATTTCCCATTTTCCTGGAAAAAGCCACAGCGTTGCAAATATTCAAGAAAAAAACGATCAAACGTGAACGCGGAAGCGAAACTGCCATCCGAATGATCCCTATAGAGTCTCTGCCTTGCTGCGAACCTCCAGTGAGCAGTTGCCGTTGATCGCCACCGAGTTCTATCTGCGATGGAGCCGACCACCCGAATGACAAAGAGGTTTCTGTTTCAACCAGCTTATTCAGTCGAACACGAACAAGATGTTTCAGGCTGTATCAAAAAACTTGTGATGGCAATAACGGTACAGTATGTGCGCACCTACCTGAAGTGTATTAGGGATGGTGTTTTGCACTTTCGAAGTTTTGTTGTGAAACTTTCTTCGTACGTACCAGTACGAACGCAAATGTGTGGACAAAATGCGTAATAGGTTATGAGTACAATAAGACGCGCCAGTTTTTAGCTGTGAGCTCTTAACTTTGCTTGCTTGTTAGTGCTACCAAAGCACCAATCAGATTTAGA
>CAACVS010000147.1:33247-82594 GCA_900660405.1 Pseudo-nitzschia multistriata
AATAGTTTTTCTTTGGAAGGTGTGACAGGTTCAAGTTGCGAACGCAAATGAAGTGTATAATTCTCTCTGTAGAGCCATGTACAATTTGTACTGATTCCGGACCTGTCACGCACACATTTGCGTTCGTTCTGGTACTCTTCTTGGTTGCAACAAATTTCCCAGAAGACGAGTATTTCTACCAAAAGGTTCTAGTACTACTAGTACAGTTAGTTTCTGGCTTCACTCCTACTGGTGGAGCTGTAGGAAGTAGAGCACCTAGTATTGTGCACATGTGCCTAAATAGTTTGGTGTTGTGCGGTCATATACTAGCACTAGTTGCAGTACTAGTAGTAGTAGTAGTGGTAGTAGTACTACTATTCTTATCTGCCTGTTCATTCTACTACTAGTAGTAGTACTACTAGTATCATATTTATTCTTCCTGCTCTTCTTCTTTTTATTCTTGATCAATGACAACACAATGTCCTTCAATTGGCCAAGAATACATCAGGAATTGTTAATAGAGAAAATTAATGATCACATGCTACCAAAGTATGTATTAGTAACAAGATGTACTTGCGACTTCAGGAGGAATAGAATGAGATTAGATAGAGGAGAATTGTATTCCCTCTAAATTCACTGTTGATTTCTAATTTATTCTGCATCTATTCTTGATCTATTCTCAATTTCTTCTTGACACATTGCACACATCTGTCAAATATCAGTTATTAAAACTCTTGAGCTTTCATTTTGATGCATGTGTTCATATGATAGTAGTAGTTCCTCTGCTTGTAGCAGTACTTGTTCCTATGGCCCCTGCTGTGCTTGCAGCATACAGCAGCAGTACTTCATTCCCATCAGATATCACAGCAAAGCCCATGAGAAATACTACTACTATTAGTAGTAATATAGTAGTAGTACTGCTTTGATGTACTACAGTACTAGTAGTAGTAGTACTAGTACTAGTACTAGTAGTAGTAGTACTACTAGTAGTAGTAGTACTAGTAGTAGTAGTACTAGTAGTAGTAGTAGTAGTGCTAGTAGTAGTAGTAGTAGTGCTAGTAGTAGTAGTAGTGCTAGTAGTAGTAGTAGTAGGTACAGTACTAGTAGTAGTACTACTAGGAACAGGCAAGGAGGGACAAAACTATCAATTGCACTACTAGTAGTACTGAATAACAACAACAACAACAACAAGTACTAGTAGTAGAATTATCACAAGAAGAAAGAAGGTCAGGGTACTAGTAGCCATTGCAAGTGAGAACTATTATCCTACCCAATCATTATGTCAAAACAGTAGGAGTAAGTTATAGTAGTAGCAGTACTAGCATCAGATTGTGACAGGTGCTAGTAGAATGAACTACTAGTATGCTATAGGAAAAGACACTATATTTCAGAGAATTGAAGAAAGAGCAGGTTCTAGCGTTACCAATGGTTAAATTCAGATTGAGTAGGTGAAAATAACATACTGCATGTGGATCATGATGTTCCACAAGCTCAGCTACTAGCTCCGGTACTACTAGTATGCATTCAAGGGTGTTATCTAAGTTTACGACACACTGTAGCCTCATAGAAATGAGAGTGGTTCTAGATACCATAGACAGCAGTCTAGCTCTATCACCTCTCCGGACTGAAAAAGACCGGAAGTTCTTTTGATACGCGATGACATAGTAATTGTCTACGCCTTTTTCACACACCACTCAAAGAGAGAATGAGTTCCCTCGAACGCTGAGAGTGCCAATACCAGTTGCAATAGCTGGAAGCATTCCAAACTATTGTTTGTTCTTTGAACGGTCATCGGAAACCGAAAAAGAAGGCTTCGAGGCAGACGTTCCGCCGGAGATGGAAACCGCCCCGGCCGGCAGCGCCTCTGTAGCCGACGGGCTTCCCGCTGTGTTTTTGGTGCCGCTGGAACCACCAGCAGCGCCGCCGGGAGGGGGGACGGGTGCGCCGGTAGCATCGATGCTTTCCGCGCGTGCTTCCTTCCTGGCCCGTTGCCGCTTGCGCTTCGCCGGGGCGGCCCCGCTGGATTGCCGCCGTTTGCCGGCGGCGGCTTTTTTGCTCGACGCTCCCGTTCCGCCCCTGTTCGGTGCGGAGGACGACGAGGACGAGCCGCCGGCCGCCGCCGCTCCCGACGCCCCCGCTATGAGCATCCCGTCGACCTGCAGGTTTCGCAGGGCGGTCACGTACACCGGGTCGTCGACTACCTGCGGGTGTTGCAGGACGATCTGCTTGACTTTCTCGGCTGCCAGTTGATCGGATAGGCCGAGTGCCTCCTCCAGCAACTCCTGGCGCTGCCGCGAGGCCTGGATTTCTGCCTGCGCCTTGGCGATTTCCGACAAAATGTTGGTGGGGGTGACGAGGAATTGTTTTGGCTTTCCGAAATGAACCGCGAACCGGGGCTGCCGCACGGTCGTGCCGTTGTTGTCGGCGGTTGCTTCTCGCTGAATCAGTCCCAGCGTTACGAGGAGCTCGACGATGTCGGGGACCACGTTGTCGGGAATCAGCTTTTCGCTGTACAACGATGCCGGACTCTCGGCAACGGTTGGAATTTTCGTGTGTTTTGTGTTTGAGGCGTCGCCGATGCTACTAGACACGACGGGATCCTTGTTCGACAGAAAACGAGATTGTTAGGAGGCGGGAGGTACAACTCGGAAGACGAGAACATTCTATTTGCACCAAAGCACATTTTTTCCATGCTCGATACTCACGGTCGAAGCGCCTTGGTTCGGTGTCGACGACACCGCACCCCCAGCCTTCGGAGCCATCGGCAGTGACTTCGAAGATCCCAAGATCAAGATCGGAAGGTTGTACTCGAGCTGTGCCATCGTGAGTGGCCCACCTGGTTTTGGGGTGTTTGCGTGTGGAACAACAAAAGAAAGCAAGGATGAGAAAAAAAGGCGGAAAGATCACTAGAAGGCCCGTCCCTACCCTCTCGGTACACGCCATAATATAGTGCGCAAAGCTGCTCCCCGAGTGCAAACCCGATGCGGCAAAGACTCACGTGTTTCTAGCAACTTGAAAATGTTTTGTACCATTTTGAAAACAGCTTCTTCTTGGTTTTGTCGATTCGACACGATGTACCGCTGCTGCTGCTGTTGTTGTTGCTGCTGCTGCTGTTGCTGTTGCTGTTGCTGTTGTTGCTGTTGTTGTTGCTGTTGCTGTTGTTGTTGCTGCTGCTGCTGTTGCTGTTGCTGTTGCTGTTGTTGCTGTTGTTGTTGCTGTTGCTGTTGTTGGCTTTGGGATTTTGGTTGCGGGTGCGGCTGGGCCTGCATCGATGCCGGGCTTTCCGCCGCTGCTGCTCCCCCCCTTGCAATCCCCTTTGCAGGAGGAATCCCCGCCGCTGCTTTCGTCGCGGGGCCCTGGGCCGCGGCAGAGGCCTCGGTGTTCCCGGCCCGCACCCTGGTCCCGCCCGTGGCGGTTCTGGGATCGCCGCCAAGCACGACCGCCCGGTCCCCGCCGGAACGCGGAGGGGGGGCCGGCTTTGGAGCCATCGCCGGAGCGGGCGGTTTCCCGCCCTGGAGCGGAACCGCTGCCACGGACGCGGGTGCTTCCTTGGCGGTCCCCGTGCCGCTGGAGTTTCCCCTTCCCGGAGGCACGCCGATGGATTTCGTTGCGGTTGCAGTGGCAGCTGCTGTTGTGGTTGTGGCTGTTGTTGTTGTTGTTGTTGTGGTGGTTGTTGTTGTTGTTGTTGCTGCTGCTGCTGTGGTTGCTGTTGCTGCATCACTGGCGTTTTCGTTTGCAACCCCTGTTGACACCGAACCCCTGGTGCTTTTCGGAGCAGCGCCCTTCGTCGTTTCGACAGCGGCGATAGCAGCAGCAGCAGCGGGCGGAGCCTCCTTTGCGGGGGACTTGGATCCGGTCGGCGACGAGGACGAGGACGCAGGAGGCGGTGGTGCGTTCGTGTTCGGCTCGCTTCCCTCTCCACTCGACAGAGCCGACGCCCCGGCGGGGCCCCGTTCTGTTTCTGTTCCTGTTTTTCGTTCCGCTGTTGTTGTTTCTGTTCCGTTCGTGGCGTTGTCGCGGTTCGCGTTTGGCGCCGAAGCCCCCGAAGCGTTGCTTCCCCCGCTCCCCTCCGGCGAGGCGCCCGTTTTCGGCGAGGACATTGTTGGCGGTTCGTGTCGCGGCGGCCCCTGCTCCGAGAAACGATCCGAACGAAGCGAGACGAGAAAGAAAGGCACTCGCTCCGGTGGGGGGCGCTTCCGTGTTGGCAATCGAGAGTCTCGCACGGACGACGGCGGCGACGGTGGTGGATCTCCAGCGGAACACTGTCGACAACAGAATCTTTTGTGCCTTTTCGTTGTGAGGAAGATTTTCAGATTATCCAACTACGAGTTCGTACCGTACGAGGTACAGTAGAGTACGAGGTACGAGTACGTTAGCATACGGTACGTACCGTTGTTACGTACCGTACGGTATGCTACTTTTTTTGGGTCTGTCGGCACATCTTACTACTGTACCAGTTACCCAATGCCACAATATCTATCATGAAACTATCATGAAACAAGTCCATGCTGTCCGTGTTATCACCAAGGTGGTTGGTGGATGTCAAAAGAAGAAATCGAGGTTGAAACAGGAAGATGTTGCTACAGGAATGTATGTTCACCCCATTATCATCATAATTGTTCCTCCTTGCTCTTTGCACTGCACAGAAAATGAAATTGAGGATCGCGTCGATTTCATCTTTACAGAGGAGGCACAGGCATGCAATCACACACCAACAAAATCACGTTGTAGCAGTACGACTAGTACAACAAGTATTCCTACAGCCAGAGGGAATCCATTCTGCATTACTACTACTAGTCTATGCCAAAGCACCGGTGCAACGTATCCAAACCGAGTAATTCGAACTGGTACTACTTGTGGTTTCGTTCGGACGAGAGGCAGATTCCACTCGAGATTTTGTCGCAGAACGTGCCACACCACCACCGTTCCATCATATTGGTACCAACGGCCTGCGTTTCACTCGTGTTCTTGCCACAACGCATCGGTCGGCGTTCGGTGGCACCAACTGTTTTGTTGCTTTCGGAGCACGCAGAAGGGTTGCTGGGAACCCACCACAGGAGGCAACACGGCTGCCATCGACTCCCGTCCCCCGGCAAAAAACAATCCTTGCGGCCCGGCGGTGGCATTCCTTCGAGCGCGGGGGTTCGGCGCGGGAATGCTGGGCGCGTCGGCGTCCGCCGCGGCCCCCTCACCTCCCCGTTTTCGCCTTTTGCATCGCCGCTATGGTCCGGCCGTGGTCCGCCATGCGCCGCTCCAGGTCCCGCTCGGTCCGCTCCGACTCCAGCGCCACCGCGCGGGGGTCGGCCTCGTCCACCAGGACCTCCGCGCCGTCGCAGAGGCCGTAGTAGTCCAGCGTCCGGTGGTCCTCGTCCATCTCCACCGGCAGGCAGCCGTTGTCGTCGCCGCCGGTGCGGAACCGCAGGCGGACCAGGTCGTAGTCCACGCCAAAGGCCCGCGAGCACAGGGCCCTGGTGCGCTCCACGGTCATGCTCCCGGGCAGCCGGCGGACGACGGGGTCCATCGTGCAGGAGGCCGCCGCCATGGACCGGATCGTCAGGTTGTAGACCGAGGCCGCAAGGCTCCCGCCGCCGCTTGTGCCCTTCGTGAGCAAGGCCGCCAGTTTGTTGTGCTTCTCCATCAGCTCGGGGTACCTCGGGTGATCGTCCAGGATGGCCGTTCGCTCGGGGGAGTCCTCCCCACCGCCACGGTCGCCGGTGCCGCTGGTGCCGGTGCTCCCCGGGACCTCCGACCGGTTCAGTTTCTGGAGCGAGTACGACACGAGCGTCACGTACCGGCGCTCGGCTTCCAGCCGTTCCTCGTGGGAGATCCTCGAGGCATTCAGGAACTCGAGGCCGGGAAAGCGGGCAATGGCCGCGGACCGAACCTCGGCCTCTCCGAGGGACGCCGTCAGGGGCAGGTTCCCGAAGCGGAGCGCCCCGAGGGACCCGAACGAGTTGACGGCCTCCAGGTCCCCCCAGGTGGACACGGCCGTTCCGGAGAGCTGCAGGGAAACGAGGCTGGGGAAGAGCGGGCCCGCGCCCGCGCCCGGGGGTATGGACGGGAGAGGATTCTCGTCTATGCTCAGGGATTCCAGCCGGGGCAGGGCCGCAAAGGCGCCGACGTGGTGTTCCCATTGGTGAAAGCCACACCCGGAGCAGTCCAGCTGCCGCAGGTGCCGAAAGGCGTCGGGTCCGACGCCGTGGTCTTTGATGTCGGAGAGGTCGGAATTGGCGATGCAGAGTGATTCTAGGTTGGGCATGGTCTCGGAGACTATCTGTATCGTTCGGAAGCTTTGTATGCAGCAGTTGTTGAGGTTGAGTGTTTTGATCTTGTCGAATCGGAAACGGGTTGTGTCCATGTCGCGGATCGAGTTGTGGGCCAGCGAAAAAGTCTCGAGCAGGGGGAACTGCCGCATGATCTTGACGGTTTCGTCCCAGTTCGAGAGCAGGTTCCCCGCCAGATCGATGTCCCGGATGTGCCGAAAGTCTGACATGCCCCCCCCGTCGCTGTCGCTGTTTTCGTTGCACGCCCTCGCTATTCCTTCCCGCCGGAGAGAGATCTTGTCGATGTTCTGTAGTTGCTGGTGCTTTCGTATCTGGAGTTCGCCCAGGAACTCGATCGTTTTTTCCCTCCCGCTCGACGTCGTCGCCGAGTGGGGAAGAATGTTGTTGGGGGCAATGACCGGGGCGTTCATCTCGACGTACTTTTCTCTCAAGAGTTTCGCCGTGAGGGCGATTCCGAAATCGATCTTTTTCGGCCGCAGAAAGGAACCCTGCGTGGGACCGCAGGAAAAGTGCCGGACAATCTTGTTCGTCCGCCGGCACACAACGCTCCCATCGTGTTTGCCCCGGGAGGTATCGTCCCAGACAATCCCGGCGTACTGCTCCTCCGGATTCTTCGAGCTCGCAACGCTTCCAACGTACACCACCGTTCCCACAAAACCGTCCGAATCGCGCATGCGGGTGAAAAGGGGAATCGTCACCGGGGGAGGCTTCGATGCCGACTCCGCCGTTCGGCTCATTGTCGGTCTGTGAGGCAAGAGATATCTGGGCGTGGCTTGTTGCTTTCCAGAGACAAAAGAATGCCGAGCGATAGCGGAAGTAGAAAAAATGGGATATGCACAAAGCAATGATGGTGATGGTATCGTACCGCACGTAAAGTACGGTACGGTACCGTACTTACCGTAGTACGAGTACTGTAAGATTAATAAGAACGAACGATGAGCTCATTGGTTCTTGTCGCGGGCTTTCAGCATTCATATTATTTTTAGTCGTCTTAGTCGTGGTGGCGATCGAGACGAATCGATATCTCATTCCAGTCGAAGGAGTCAGGAGTCGTCATCCTCGATCGTCGATGAGTCCCGGTGTCGGTCAAAAGAGCTCTTTCGAAGCATGGTGAACAATCAGTCACGGTCCGTTTCGTACGGTGAAGTAGAAGTACAGTACATCGTAGGCCAGTAGGGTTCAGTGTTCAGTCATAAGTCATAAATATAGTACGAGTACCACTAGGATCTTGCGCATCAGAAGCATGTCTTTGTGAGTGATCCGTGTGAAACTGAGGATGATTTTCGATTTTCTAGCCGTTCGCATCTTTCCGTCCCTTCTTCCGACTCAGACCTGCTCCTGGGTGTACCGGTACGTACCTACCAGGTACCGTACCGTTGGGCTGTAATGCACCGTATGACGAGTACGTACTACTCGTAGTGCCAGATACGAGCCCTTTTTCCTTTTTCGGTGTATCGTACGGTACGATACCGTACGGTAGTTTCAGCATTCATGGTTCGCCGGAACGATGCTGCACAACACATACCGCACAGCTCCTACCGGTTCACCGAATACGGTACAGTACGAAATAACTGTCACACTCATCGAAGACCACGGTTCCCAACTCTTCATTGGATAGGTTTGCACCAGGAACGCACAGACACACGACGTCGGCCCACAGTTTTGTTCCATACGATCAGGAACGACCCACTGAGGGACAGAAACAAACCACGTTTTCAATACTAGCTAGACACGGTATTTCAAGATGAAGCTGACCGTCAAGACACTGAAAGGAAGCAAGTTCGTGGTGGATTGCGAGCCTTCCAATACGATATTGGAGGTGAAGGGGATCATTGTAAGCTCCTTCCTATGCGTCTCGCAACGTGCCAATCGGTTGCAATCGGTGGATTAGTACAACAGTGCTCGCATCGCGCGTGCCGTGTTTTTTGTTCTCATTTTCTCGCTTTTGCCGAACGTTCTTGATTTCATTCCATTCCATTCCATTCGGTGGCACCCCGTTCCTTTCTCGTATGCGACGCACACGCCGACAGGAATCGACCCAGTCCGACATGCCTGCGAGCAACCTGAAATTGATCCACTCGGGAAAGGTTTTGAAAGACGACCCAACCATTGAAAGTAAGGACTTTGCAAAGGCAAAAAAAGATTCGACGGATCCCGCCACACCGCGTTTCGGTGGTCTACGGACGGAACGGGCGACCCCGTCCGGCACGGATGCGACGCAACACAACGCGATTCCGGATCCGTGGCATCTAGCGCGACACCGTTGCCATTGCTTTGTTCCGAAGCTCACCGCCCGCTGCTTGTTCCCCTTTCTTTCGAACCGATGCATTGCTTTGTTTGCGTTCCATTCCATGTCTCTCGCACCCAGGCTGTGGGATCAAGCCAAATGATTTCCTGGTGGTCATGGTGACCAAAGCAAAGAAAGCTGCAGCGAAGGCACCGGCTCCCGCTCCAGCCGAAAAGGCTGAGGCCCCCAAGGCCGCTGCCCCCGCAGCAGCAGCTCCCCCGGATTCCGACGCCAAAATGTCGTCGGCGGGCGACGACAAAAAGACCGAAGAATCCGCAGAGGCACCGGCGGTTGCCGGTGACGCTTCTGCCGGCGACGGGTTGTCGACGGAAACCGTCAACAGCCTCACGGGGATGGGGTTTCCCGAAGCCGAGGTTCGCCACTGCCTGAGGGCCGCGAACGGCAATCCCGACATTGCGGTGGAGTTTCTGACGAACGGGATCCCTCCCGGCATGCAACCGGGTGAGCAGGGGGCCTCGTCCTCCTCCTCGTCGCCGTCGTCTGCCTCGGGTGGAGGCACGCTTGCCGCGTTGCGGAACCACCCTCAATTCAATGCCCTCCGGCAACTGGTTCAGTCAAACCCCGCCATGCTACAGCAAGTCATGTTTCAGATCGGACAGCAACAACCGGAATTGCTGATGGAGATCAACAACAACCAAGAGGCCTTTTTAGAAATGATGAACGAGCCCATCACGGAAACCAGCACCCCCTCGTCGGGCTCGTCGGCGTCGAACGCTGGATCCGAAACCCAATCCTCCTCGTCCTCTAGCGATGCGGCCACGGGAATGCCGGGCATTCCTCCCGGCATGATGGAGGGAATGGCGAACCCCGCCCAAATGGCGCAGCTCATCCAAAACATGAGCCCGGACGAACTGAATCAAATGGCGACCATGATGGGCCTGTCTCCGGATCAGCTCCGGTCCACCGCCCAAATGCTCGGTCAGATCCCTCCCGAACAGCTCCAGCAGTACATGATGCAGGCCATGCAGGGTGGCGGGGGTGGTCTTGATGGAATGATGGGCGGCGCCGGAGGAGGAGGCGGACCGCAGGTGCTTCGGCTGACCGAGGAAGAGATGGCGGCTGTCAATCGTCTCGCAGACATGGGATTTGACAGAACAGAGGCCGCCCAGGCGTACCTGGCGTGCGACAAAAACGAGGCCCTCGCCGCGAATTTGTTGATGGATTCGATGGACAGCGGAGGCTTCGGAGGTGGTTTTGACGGAGGTGCCAATGACGGAGGAAACAACAGCGGTGGCAACGACGGTGATGACATGTACGACTAGATTACCACAAAATAATAATATAATAGATCGACAATCGAATAACGAAGAACACCATTAGATAATGCCATGCACGAACACGAAATGAAACTGTTAGAACGTTGCTATGACTTTATTTTTCTACTCCACTGGTATCGATGCGGCACCGAGCTACCTGGTGACTTGTTTCTCAAAATCAATATCAGTTTTTTCGGCCGATGTCGTTCAAAATAACGTTGGACTAAGTTTAAGAGTCTGTAGATGTGCTTACAATAAATCCTACCAAGCTACTTTTCCCATCAGGCTTTCACTTTTTTTCGCCTTGTACATACTGCTGTCGTATAAAAACAAATGGGACCTGTTGTGGTACTCAATTCGGTTGATGGGATGGTAGGGAACAATGTCTTTCTTTCCAGCCAAAAAGGAACATAAATCGGCGGCAAACGTCTGACAATTCCTAGCTATTTCTGAGTAGCTACTGTTGCGGCTAATATAGTTCACGAGATAATGAGCAATATTCGACCGGCTTCTGTACGAGAGACGAGCAGGATGAGAAAAGGTGTATTGCGGATCAAGAAAGCGAGTGCCGTTGTATTTCTCGATATATTCCTTCAATTCGTCGAGATTTTTTGCTTTGACATCATAGCAACGGAGCTCTGCTGCTCTAGTTAGCCAGGGACTAATCATCTCTGGCGGCAAAATCTCGTATAAGGCTGTCACTTCTTCGTCTTTGTCGTCATACCTAAAAGTGACGCACAAAGTTAGAAATTTTGGTACAGTATTTGGAACCAAAACATACCATCGGCCAATGCATACAATTCGTCGTCCACAGGCAAAATAAAGGTAAAACGAACTACGTACCAATTGCATTTTCCTGGATAAGCAGAAGATATGGGGACGTTGCTCACTAGTTAGCGCGAATGATAATCCACGAGTAACACAAAAAACCTGGGTGAGATTCTTCTCTTATTCTTACCTTTGTAGCCTGAAACTCCATTTAGAAACGCTCCTTCCATAATCGTACAGTATGGACTGTTTTCCCACTCCAAGAAGACAAGGGAGTGATAAGTCAGCTAAAAAGCAAGAGCAAAAGCAAACAAACAAGTTAGCGCAGTATGATTGTTGAATCAATCAAAAATATTTGGGGATTGACTTACCTTGTCTTTGGGTGATTCACGATTCACGGCATACTGCAGTTGCACAATGGAAATCGAATTCAAAATTTGGATTGCAATCAATAATTCAGATACTGAAAAAATTGAAATGCCAAACTTCATGCCATATCTAAAGGAATATCCTGATGTATAGTATAACGTACCCTATGAGAAATCATATGAACCTAAAGACAAATAAAAGCCGGAATGCAACTTAGACAAAACAATTTTTCATGCCGTCGCAAACCCATACAGAATTGTTATCTTGCAAGGAACCAATGCTTACCATTTTGCAAATGTCGTCTTCTACTTTTGAGATAGTGTCGGATCCATACAAAACGCGGGGGCCTTGCCTGTTGTGTGCCTCGTACCAAAAAATGAATCCGGGACTTTCAGCAGACCAACCCAGAGAAGTCCACGACGCCCCTCTCAATGTGGCACGGTAAATTTTTCCAGGTTCGGTAAATTCTGGAGGTATACCTGATAATCCAAGCAGTTGAGACATCAAGTTACAAAAACAAATGATCAGTCGACGCGGTGAAAATTGGGAGGACAGTCACGCCTTTGTCAGAAATCTTTGAAGCAAATAATCGTTACCTTCTTTTCCTTCCTTCTCCGCTCTCCAGTGAGGTACCCACGCTTTTCCAGTGTATTCCATTAAATATGTAGGAGGTTGGACTCGGCCCGGAAGAGATCGTTTCTTTTCCAAGCCAATTAGTTCAAAGTGTTGCAGAGATGGCCATCCGTTCAGAACACCATTGAAGATATATCGAACCCCCCCATCGCTGTTGACCTTCGTAAGAGAACTCATCAAATCTTTTCTCGTGATGGGAAGAGTTGGCCGTCTTGGTTTGATGACACCTCTTTCGACATCGAAATCTCGTTCGTTCAGACCGCTAATTAGCTTTCCGTCGACACAAAATTTATCTGGAACGACGATCGCATGCCTTATCAATCCGTCACTTCCAACGGGAACAGCTTTATTGGCTTCTTCTTCAGGTAGGGGGTTCCCATAAGATTGCACAACACTCAAACTAGGCGCTCTTGTTCTGCATTCTTTGGTATCGTCCGATGCTGTGGTATCTTGCTCTATTGAATTAGACAAATACAGCAGCTCACCCGCCATATCCAACTCAATGTCTTCGTCAACTCCTGGGTTTTCCGATGGCGACATCTGGCTAATCTAAATCTTTCCCAAATTACCTTTTGAACTGCTTTCAGAAACTTCTGTTCGTCGACGGGGAGATTATTCAACTTACACTTACCAATTGATTGGCAATTGAATGATTCGTATTCAGATTCAAAACTGGATTGTGATGCTGAAATTCATTCACTCATGTTATGAATTTCCACGAATTTCAAAACAGTGTTGAGACGCGTTACACGATTTAAAGTTCTTCACCTACCAAGCGCAGTTGTTCCTACTGTAACTGCTCTTAGCATGAATTCTTGTAGCCTTGCCTTTCCTTCTTCCGTGATCACTCTTGGACTGGTGCCACAGGACATTCTGGGCCTCTTGGCACTGTGGTGCCATATGTTCATACCTTTGTGGTCTGATATTGTAAGGATCTAAGTGGTCAACTATTCTGATTTTCTAGGTGTTTGCCAAAATTAGGATTTGACTAATGTGATTAGTAGATCTACTATGTGTAAAATGTGTAATGGTCTGAGGTCGTTCACCTTTTGGCAAGTTGACACTGTTGACCTATTACTATTTTGGGAGGGGTTTATTAGGGGTCAGCAACACAAAAGCATTTGAAAAACATTGTGCTGCAAAGGTCCACAACGCCTTTTTTCCATCCTTGACCGTTGCACAACGCTGTTGGTGTAGTAACAAAATATAAAACATTAGTAACAATATAATTACTACTACTTCTTGATAGTAGTCCCATACCACCACTATGATGTTGCTATTCACAAATCATTCAACAATGTGCCCATTTGTTTCTCATACAACCAACAATCAAAAATTTCAGCTACACCATAGTAGTACAAAGTCGTCCCTGCAATATCAGGATCAAGCTTAGTGCGTAGATTGCCGATGATCCTCTGTGCCCTACTACCAAATATTCTTTCTGAAGGAGCAGATGTTGCATGAACAGCAAGAAGATATTTCCTTGCTACTAGAACAGCAGCCAATGTTGGAACAAATTGGTTCATTTTATTTCCCCACCATTGTAGAGGGTTGGAGTGCCTGGTCTTGTCACTCTCCTTATCTATCTCAAAGGGTGCAAGTTGGGGATGCAACATGTTCCTAAGCAGCTCCAGATTACATGATTCCTTGATACTCTGGGAATTGGTAGACACTGTCACAGCTTGCTCTTTTTGTGCCTGCCTGTTGCTGCATAATCATCAAAGGGTCCTACTCTTCTGTACTACTACTACTACAAGTAGTGTCGCTATCACCACCAATAGCAGAGGCTGCCACAGAGTCATTGCTGTTGTTGATAGCATGGTGCAACAACTAGTATTCCAAAAGTAATTGCAGTTATATTAAGTACTACTTCCTCTGGTCCACTATGTTGGATCAAAGGTATCGTATAGGGTGGGCCAAATGTTTCCTGCCAAAATTATTGTACATTTTTGAATATCATAGATTCGTACATCATATATGTGTAATTGTAGCACGTTTACTATTGAAATAAGCTCAATATGGCCGATTTCAATGCTTCTTTTTTTGTTTAACAGATCTATTACAAATGTATACAAGTATAGAGATTGTATTAACTGAAATTATCTGACATACTTGTGGTATTTAGTTAAAGAGGACTTTTTTCTGCATATCAATGTGATTTTACTGTCATTTGGGTTTTAATAGTCATTTTGATACACCAATACTTGCACATGATAGCTAGTAAGAGTGACACATTTTCAAGGTAGTATGGAGAACTTTCTTGTATTGTTCATTCTTGTTCAAAAGAGGTACCTGTTACCGTTGCCAATGCAGACTGTTGAAGACTTTAGAGTTCACTGTGTTAATAGAGGGTATTTTTGCAATTTTCATTTGTAAAAATTCAAATAATTTTTTTAACATGCATGCACATTTTTAGTCCTCAGTACTGATTGTACATGTTCTACACAGTCATTTGTAAAATCCAACCGCCACTCAAAAACTGTTAAGTAAAGTGGAGACACATATACAGGACCAATCAAAACAGGTTACAATGACATATATAGGGACCGGAGGAATGTATTCAGTCTTGCATTTTTTAGTCCCATATGGTTCAGTCTTGCAACAGCCGCTGTATACTAGCAGAGGGTAGCGTTGCAACCTTGCAAAATTTTCAACCCTAGTGCAGTGTTTCAAGGCTTAAATACTGTTGCGTTGCTGACCCCTAGTTTAAGGGTGGGAAGGGGGTGAATATTTCCTCTTTCACATCATGTTGACAGTCCTTCACTGTGAGGGACGATGCTTTTGAGAATGAGGCCAGCAAGGAGGCTTGTTGAGGTACAAGGCTATTTGCGGGGTATCACAATCTGCAAGGTAGCTATCATTTGTCTGGTGGTTAATGTCCTATGTCTGTACATTGTTTTCAATACTCAAAAACTTTCCACAGAGCAAAAGTTTTTCCTGCTACTGTAGTAGTAGCTACTGTACAATACATAGCTAGAATGGTAGCTCACCTCCCTAGGAATCAAGAATCGAAGGTACTGACAGTATGTCACTACACATAAAACAGCAATTGAAATTATGTTAATTGAGGCATTGGGAATGTTAATTTAACATTCCAAATGTTATTTTAGCATATGCAATGTTAGCACGTCATTGTAAGCATGTATTGTCCATATTTTTGATCCTAGTATTGTCCATATTCTTCATTTGGTAGCCTTCTAGCATCAAAAACCAATTATATTGGCCTTGTTTCCTTTAAAAAGAGGAACAAGAAGAGGATGCCTCCCCTGCTAACATCCAGACTGTTAAGCATTTAGGCTGTAAAATAGAAGCAAAAAACACAGTACTCATTTCTGCATAGCCTACACTTCTAACATTCAGAATGTTAAATTAACCTTCCCAATGCCTCAATTAACATAATTTCAATTGTTCTTTTACGCGTAGTAGGAATTGGACATACCCAAGATCAGGGGTCATAATTATACTATTAGAGGGGTGTGCAATTGAACTTGTTGTTCCTGATGGAACTCTTGTTTCTATGGCACCAAAGGGCCATGCCTTTGCATGATCATTGACTACAATGGTCTCCCAATGGTCTGGACTAATTGGCATGATATCACAAATCAACTGAAAGAGGAACTATATCTCATCATCAGAGTAGTTTGCTATACCAGCAGCCTTGTTGCGCCCACATCCTCCTTCTTCTTGTCAGCACTGCTGTTGCTGGCTACCAGTGTTGGATCCATCTTAATGTACTATGTGGTCGTGTGTGGGATTGGCATAGTAGCTGGAGGAGCTGCTATTCCCTCTTCCCTCTGCTCTCTCAATATCAGCTGAGAGCAGAGATAAATGTACTAGTGGCTACTAGTAAGAGCACTGTTCTGGACATTATTCTTCCTTTGTGTGGCGCCATTCTTAATAGGAGAGCTCATGGTTCTGTTGTTCAGGATAACTGAGTCTCAATTTCTTTGAACTGAGTCTTAATTTTGACAGGCCTTTCTGTTGAGTCTTTCAACTGACTCAAATTTTTATTTGTGCATTGTTCCACTCTAAATCTGGTCAGTTTTGAATGGGGGTCTGAGGGTCAATCAAAAATGACTAGATTTAGTCAATCTAGATGTCACTTTTTCATCTATCTGTCTATCAAATCTAATCAATCTAGATAAATGGGAATGGCCCAGTATGATGTAAGACTAGTACCTACTACTAGTAGTACTACTATATTTGCCAAAGAAATAGTCTGATCTTTGTCCAGTCACTACTATTACTAGTAGTAATACTACTACTGTGGCATCCTTCTTGTTAGTTGTCCTTTCACCACCATATTGACTCTTAAGAATTCATGAGTAATTTGTGGGTATTTGTATTTCACAGTTTCATTTTGAGGGTGGATGATAATTATGTGGTGGATTGTTTTTCTGCTGACAAAACAACACAGAAACTTCCACCCTGGGACAACAAGAAGTCCAAGAAGAGCAAATCAAAAAGGGGTGGATCCAATAGTGATACTACTACAAGTACTTCTACTAGTACATGTGTTGATTCCACAGGGTCATGTACAAATCTTGGTCACCATTAGTACTAGTGATAGTATAGTACTATGGTGTGTGATGGTTGAAAAACTGGTTGGTAGGATTTGGTAGAATTTTGACTACCCCTGGCATTTCAGATCATAACAGCTCTGGTGATTACCACCAAGCTACTACTAGTACAAATATCATAACAAGTGATTGCCACACTAAGAAATTGGTTTTCATCGTTAATTTAATGATGCCATCCTTATTTTTTCAGTACAAATTCTACAGAGCTCTACTGAGTGTTGGTCACAAAAATTTTCAGCATGATTTGCCTTCTGAGAAAGAAGCAGGATTGGTTCTGCGCCACCAGAATAGTTGCAAACTACCTCCGTAGATTTTGTACCATGTTGTACTGTGCTAAGGATGGCATCAGTAAATTAACAATGGGAACCAATTTCTTAGTGTGGCAATCACTTGTTATGATATTCATCGTAATACACAGAACACCACCACCACCAGAATTGTACTATCCAAATCTAGCATCAAAAGGAATTTAAGAGGAACTTTCAAAAATGCCTTGAATCAAACTGCATAAAACTAAAGATGAATCTTTATTTTGCATTGAAACAGGCCAGGGGCAGAGATCATAAAGTTTTCTTCCATCTGTAAAATTGATGTTAAGAATCCAGCATTCCAAGAAATTGAACCAGAACCTGACATGTCTGCAGAAAACATATGAAAAGTTCTCAAAAACATCAGCACTGGCACCACTGAATCAAAACTCTTGTTTATCAGTTAAAAAATTGGCACAATTCTTGCTGACATGCAATCATGACCATTGCCTTCCATTGTCAACAGTAAAATCTGCATTATATTAATGTCAAACACCATTGATTAACACATGTTATGGGTACTGGAACTTATCTGCAATTTTGATAGATCTGGTGATATCAATAATCCTGGGCATGTAACCTTGAGTTCCCCTGCTACCACCCTCTTCTCTTCTATTTAATTATCAAAAAGGAAATATTGGGCCCATTGACTTGCACTATCCATATCGCGTCAAATGTATGATGTCCTGCTTATTGATTTCTTTCTCAATTGCTTATTATGTTTATTATGATTTCTTGATTAAATCCATAGGTATTCCTACTTTAGGATACATCTCTATCATATGAGTTGAGAATTCAAGAAGATCGTTCCTACGGAAGTAACCATTTCTTGCATGGTTTGTAGTAGGGTGAATTGTAAAATACTAGTCAAATACAAAAGTGGATCTGACTGAGGATGGTCAGTTTCATCTTGAATGAGCGCTGATGCAAGGCATTTCTGCCTACCATTCCGTTGATTACTCTTAAATGAGCGCTGATGCCAGGCATTTCCTCCTCGCATTTCGTTGCTTACAGAGCATGTTGTAAATCAAAACATAGACGACACGGCTGATTGGGATCGCAACAAACAATCTTGCATAGAACCATAGCACCGGAATTAATCCCAACTTTAAAAAATCGCCAATTGTTCCCAAATTTCGCTGTAGAGTACCTCCTGTTTCCAATGCTCGAGAAAGCCAGACTACACCGAAAAAATTAAAACTGGTAAGGAGTAAACAGCAGAAGAACTGGTTTCGGGAGAGAGATGAAAATGTCTTGCGTTGTTCGCACAAATATTTTGGTAGGATGACTAAGCTCTTTGGCCCAGCCTGTCGAAGTGCAGTAGTAGTCCCAGCTAAGGAAGCTGGCACGGCGTCGTCGTTGCAATAGAAAAAGTTCTGAAATCCCTCCTTCGTCTTTTCGTCACCTTGATCCCCCATTTGCGATTCACCGTACCACGTTCGATGGCTTTCAGAAATCAATTCTGGAAATTCAAATAGTGCTTTCGATTCATTCCCGTCGTCGTGTTTTTTTGTTTCATCTTTTTCGATGATCCTAGAAGATGGTATCCCGTTGAAGTATGATACAATTGACAAGCCTTCAGCTATCACCTGGAACGTGTCGTCCAAAGAAGTAGGCGGAGAGTTTACAAACGGTGCTAGCTCCTGAAGGGAAATTGGACGCATATATCCACCATCACCGGACGCCTTGTCCACAATCACAGCGCTTCGCAGCCGCCATTTATCGGCACTTGAAGTGCCAGAAGGCGTAGTGGGTCCGAACAAAAATTCAACTAGTGAGGAAATCAAACTCTTTGGTTGTGGCTGTTGCCTGTGATTTGTGTTCGTTCGGACCGGAATGTTCGCATTGTTTTCCGATTGCAAATAATTTCTGGACAAAAGGCTTCTTCCCTCACTGTGAGATCCATCGCTATTTGCACACGTGCTTCGGAATGTAGCTCTTGAAGGTCGACTTCGCAATCTTTGATGCAAACGGCCTGCCCGGGACCAAAAGAAAATATTGCCAGGATTCCCGCAGCAAAAACTCATGACGAGCCACGTATTGTAGGCAGCTTCTCTAAAAAAGTCATTCTGATCATTGCCTGAAGGGCCAAGCATAGCAAAACAAAAAAGCAGCTGCCGAATGGTAAATATCAAGCTCTTCAGTTTCTGCGAAACATTGTTGCGTACGGCTCGAGACTCTCCGCCGCCCCGGGAGAGTGTTACGAAGGCAGCGACGAGCGCCGCTAGCACAGCAGTCGACACTATTATTATAGATATCACCAACCCAAATGCGGTTACGACTTTCAAAGCTTTGATCAAAATTTTGCTCCAAGCTTGGAAAGAATCTTTTTTCTCGGCACGCAATACCTTGCGTTCAAAATCACTTGGGAATTTGAAAACCATTGATTTTATCGTCCTCTTGTTTCCATTTGCATCATCGCAGATTTCTATTTCTTCGAAATAAAATGACGATCCCTGGCCCACTATCTGTAGCAATCCGCATAGCTCTGCCGCGGCATCGTTGATAGAAAATCCAAGCTGTTGCGAAAGATCAGCCGGTCGGATTGTCAAATTTGGAGATGCCTTAACGGATTGCAAGATTTGCGATCGAATGGATACCTCGTGCTCGTACACTATTTCTGTATCATTCTCCTCCATTGACAACACTTCATGCCTCGTCATGCTTTAGATGATGAAGATGAGAGCAACCAGACAGAAGATCAGGTAGCCCTTTCATGGACGGAAAGTCCGTAACTTTCCGCATGTACAAGTAACTGTAATAGCACACGGTACGTACGTACTACTGTACGAGTTTTATCGGAGTAAAATTACAGCCAAAATTAACAAATTTGGCCATCCACTAGTAGGATGACTTTGACAGACTAGTTAGAAGCCTCTAGAGCATCCTTTGCTGGCTTCCCAATGACACCAACCTTTAGGTAATTGTATATACTTGGACTGGGCCCTTAGTTTGGTGGTCCACTGGAGTTGTTTTTTGATAAAGTTCTGCCCTACTATTTTGTAACACAGCCAGTCTCGTCTGAAAACAGCAACATTTGGCAAGACTGGCTGTTCTTCTTACTAATGTGCTATCAGCTCCCCCCAGCAGCCCTATAATCATGTAACAATGACATAGGACACTGCTCCCAACACTATGAGGAAGCTTTTCCCCAAAGAATGTCACACAAACTGATATAATGGTGTTTCCAGTTTCCCACTTGGACCAAAACAAAATTGCTTGTGTATTTTTCGATGCTCCAACACAGCCCTTTTACCTGGAACATGTTCTCACACCCTACATTTTTCAACACAAATTTCAAAGTTTTTTTAGGTACAGATATGTTTCTGATAAACACTTAAAGTATTGAAGCCAATTAATCCGATTCCCTTGTGCCGTTGCCAACATTATCCTATTGACAAAGAAACTATAGACATAGACAACTCTGCTTGGATGCTTCCCTTTTCTCATTTTTGCAGTTTCCAATTTCCCTGATGGGCAACAATTCTCTATGGTTCAATATACTTGCCGTACCACGTTTCTATTATCATTCTATCACTCAAACTTAGTCTGTCGCACTGAATATTTTGCTCACTGTGTTCTTGTGTCTTCTCCTCTTGAAATTGTTTTGTATTGGTGAAACTGCACCTGATATCTATCTCACAAAGTACTCAAATTCTGATGTGTTCTTTTGTCTGTATTCCTGGTTTAACATGAATGACAAACTGTCTTTGGACTCTATTGTGAAACATTTTCCCATGAAAGTAGCCAGAACTACACCATTTTTTGTTGTCTACCCATATTCAGGAGGGAAACAAATTGTTAGACTGAACAATTTGTTTATGGCTACACCTGCAGTGTTGCACAACTTACCCTTGTAGTTTTTTTTGCCAGAGTCTGTGTGTTATGTCTGCAAGTAGCTACTGCCCCGTTGATAGTTCCCACCCAATGAATGGAAGACATTACTAGGCCCTCTGGGGCAGCATTCTCCCCAGCACAACTTTCTTTTACATGTTGTTTAACTATGTTTTCCACAATGTTATCCTTTACAAGGAACTTTGTGTGCTTGAACAAAACATTCCTTATGTAGTTAGTCAGTGTTCTTTGTTTCAACAAGGTCTCTATATGGCCCAGTCTTATGTCAGGATCAACCACCATTCTCTCCTCCTGTTCTTCATTCTATCTGACTACTTGCAAGGACATGTCTGTTGATAAGCTGTAGACCAATCAGATAAAAATTTCAAAAATCCGCAGGTCAAATTGGTATTTTATGCTAATAACTGTTTAGCTTGTGTTAGTCTATACTTCTAGCTATTCATTGATAAACAACACCCACTTGATCTACATATATCCAAACCTTGGTGTACATAACTTACTTACCCAAAAAAAAAAATATATCTAACCCTACGCTTCCACAGTAGTAATAGTTTAAAGGCATGTAGTTCAATTTTATGTGAAAACCATACTGTACAACAATCATTTTTTAGTCATGTATGTAGGGGCAATGACAAGCGTGAAACAGGCGCACACTTCTATCTACCATTCCTTTTTCCTGGCCAGCATGCCAACTTTTTCTGCATGTCGATAATTTTTTGACACGTCCCTGCTCTTCCCTGTAGATCACAGTATTTTTTAAACAACATATAAAATAGTCCCCATGTATTCTACTTCCTCAAAGCAAAATACCTGTTTATAATAAAGAGTGAGCTTATTCACTATCTACACATGAAGTATGAAGTGGCTGTTTGCTTGAAGACAGGGTTCATTGTTTGGGTAAATGGTCCTTTCAAGGCAAACACAAATGATAATGCTATATTTGAGGAAGGGCTGGATAAATTACTCTATCCACCAGAGAAAGTTGTGGAAGCAGATCAAGAGTATGGGGGAGACCTTTGACTGAAGCATCCATCAATGGGAATGACTAGTGGAGAAAGGAAGATGAAATCAAATGTTTGGGCCCAGCAGGAAGTGTGAACAGCAGACTGAAACAGTTCAATGTGCCCACTACTCATTTCAGGCACTTGAAGCCAAACAAAGAGGGAATGATGAAGAGACACGGACAGTGTTTTGATGCTGTTGTTGTGATTACACAGCTTAAGTTTCTTTTGGGGGCAAAAGTCTTTGCAGATGGCCTGGATTACTACAATTTTCATTACTTCTAGCAGTGCTACAAGTACTAGCCTCAACAAGACAGCATAGTAGATCCTCTGTGGCTCCTTGCAGCACGCAGTACAGAACACCCTTACCCAGCAGCAATTCACAGTGCTCATTAATATTTTGTCTCCAATACTAGTAAGCACTAATGTTCTCCAATAGTAAGCACCAATGCAAATTCTCAAGTAGAAAGGAATGAATTTACCTTTTGTCCAGTAGTAATGACCATTAATAGAAACATTAAAGGACTCAGTAGTAGTTTTTGTGTGTGGTGGAGGAGGGGAGAGGGGAAATGGAGATGGGAGAATGAAAAAATTTAATTACTATATAAAATAAATCCCATGTGCTACGATTACTACTACTACTATGTACTTTGATATACATTGCATACATGAATATAATTCATTGAAGTCATGCAATATGTAATAATATTCCATAAAAAAATGTGATTAAAATTGATCACAAAAAAATGTGATCAAGATTTTGTGATCATTTCTGATCGCAATTTTTTGTGATCAATTTTGATCACATTAGTGAAGAATGGGTATTCGGGAATTCATTTTTCCCGGAAAAAATTGAAATCGACATGGTTCCTGTTTAGTCGTTTTCATCCAGTCCCGTCTATTGGGACGAGGACCAGAAGTAGTTGTCTCTGTTTTGGTGGAAAAGCTGCTCTGACCGCCATCAATCTCTCTCACGGTGACAAGAACAACATCAAACTCTTGATGGGTTCGAACCGGTACGAGTACTCGTACGACTATTGCTCATACTTTTAGTATTTTTGTTTTCGGAATTTTGACAAACCATCAACTGATCATATCCATCAAACTAGATCCAATACCGATAGATTGGCTACAATAAATCAGATTGATTGTTCGTGGCGCTTTATGTCTCGAAGACAAAATTGAAAATAAGAAATCGACGCAGCTTACTGAAACAGGCAACAACTTTCATTCATAAAACTACCGGTCTTGCCAAATAATTTGTCCAAACACCACGTCAAATATTCGGTGTTGGCAGCTGCGTCTAGTCTGTGAGGACTGCCAGTATTACAACAGTGGATCACTCTTTTCTTTGCACCCGGTGCAAGTCATTTTGATGAAATGGCGTCAACTAGCTTATGGACAAATGGTGCGAACGATAACAACGATACACCGACCATAGGTCGAAAAAGCTTGATCAAGGGGGACAATGTCCCGAAAAAAATTAAATCCATTCAGTTTGGCCTTTTGTCACCAGCAGAAATGCAACGCCTTGCAGAATTTCAGGTGACTTCTCGCGAATTGTTTTCTATGCCATCTCGGAACCCTGCACCCGGTGGCTGCTTGGACCCACGGTTGGGCGTATCCGATAAGGTCTCAACCTGTCATACCTGCAAAAAAAAATTGCAAGATTGCGCTGGTCATTTTGGATACATTCGGCTTGCTTTGCCAGTTTTCCATATTGGCTATCTTCGGCACACTTTACACCTCTTGCAGTGCGTCTGTAAGAACTGCTCCAGAATCCTTCTGGATAACTCCGAGCGAGAACAATACCTGGCAAAAATGAGGAATCCAAAGACCGACGTCTTAGCAAAAACAGCAACATTGAAGAAAGTTATTGAGAAGTGCAAGAAATCAAAGCAATGTCCATACTGTGGAGCAGTGAATGGGACTGTCAAAAAAATCACGGGGGCTCCTACCCTAAAGATTGTTCACGAAAAATTCAAGGGCAGACACTCGGAGGATGAATTGGACCAACTAATGGATAATTTATCAATGGCCATGGATCACAACAAGGACTTGATTTCAGTGATGACTGGTGGAACCCCACCGTTTGAAGACTTACTTCCAAACAAAGTGCTGGAAATTTTTAAACGGATCCCCGACGAAGATTGCGAGGTCATGTGGGTTGATCCATTGATTGGAAGGCCAGAGAATTTGATTTTAGAGAGCATACTGGTCCCACCCGTCCCGATTCGACCAGGTGTGAAAGTAGAATTCGGGGGTGGTTCGAATGAGGATGACTTAACTGTGAAACTGCAGGAAATTCTTGATATAAACGTGGCTCTCGAGATGGCATTGACCAAAGGGAATCCCCCTCGTACAATTATGGAAGAATGGGACTACTTGCAATCACAGGTAGCACAGTATTTCAATGGAGAGATGCCTGGTCTCCAAAGGCCTATTGGTGCCAAACCAATGCGCGGTTTGTGTCAGCGGCTGAAAGGAAAACAAGGAAGATTTCGACAAAATCTATCGGGGAAGCGTGTCGACTTTTCAGCTCGTACAGTAATTTCCCCTGATCCAAACTTGTTGGTCGACCAGGTAGGAGTCCCAAAAAGGGTTGCGATGACGATGACTTACCCAGGTTAGTATTTGCTTTGCAAGCTTGGTTCATGTCGCAACGAGAGCATATGATGATGTCTTACGCAGCTTTTCTTTGTAATTAGAACGAGTGTCACGTTATAATAAAAAGAAATTACAACAAAGGGTTAGAAACGGCCCTCATATGCATCCGGGTGCGAATCTAGTTCGTACGGGGGATGCAAAAGGATTCGACAAATCTCTAGCATTCGGTGACAGAGAAAAAATAGCACGTAGCCTGAGGGAGGGTGATATTGTCGAACGGCACATGGAAGATGGCGATATTGTTTTGTTCAACCGACAGCCCTCATTACACAGAGTTTCAATCATGGCACACAGAGCAAAGGTCATGGAGTGGAGAACATTTCGATTCAATATTTGCGTTTGTGCTCCTTATAATGCTGATTTTGATGGTGATGAGATGAATATGCATCTGCCCCAGACAGAAGAAGCTCGCACAGAGGCAAACCTCCTGATGGGAGTTCATAACAATCTGACCACACCGCGAAATGGAGAACCGCTCGTGGCTGCCAGTCAGGATTTTTTGAGTGCGTCCTACATTTTGACGCAAAATGATCGGTTCTATACGCATGAACAATTCTGCCAACTTGTAACATACTTTGGTGATGCCGGAGAGCAGATCGACATCCCACCGCCTACAATTGTTAAGCCAATGCACCTTTGGACTGGGAAACAAGTATTTACTGCAATGCTTCAACCGAATGACAAGACAAAAATCGAAGTCAGCTTCGCGACGAAAGAAAAGAACTATATCAGCAACAAACACTTCTGTAAAAATGATGGTTGGGTTGACTTTCGTAATGGTGAACTAATATCTGGAAACATTGCCAAAAAAACGATAGGAGACGGTAGTAAGACAGGCTTGATTTTTACTGTTCTTCGTGATTATGGCTCTCGTGAAAGTGCAAAACTTTTAGATCGCTGGGCCAAATTTTGTGGAAGATACATGGGCATTCATCGAGGTTTCTCGATAGGGATTTCCGACGTCACGCCTTCTGACGACCTAACAAAAATGAAGCACAAAATCTTACTTGAAGGATATAGAAAGTCCGAGTCAAATCTTGATCTCTACGAAAATGGGGAGCTAGAATTGAGACCGGGTTGTGATCTTTTGCAAAGTTTAGAAGAGATCCTAAACGGAATCCTTGGTAGACTCCGAGAATCTGCAGGACAAGAAGCTATGAAACAATTGCCTTGGTCGAATGCGCCACGCATCATGGCAGCCTGTGGATCAAAAGGAAGTCCTCTAAATATTTCCCAAATGATATCGTGTGTAGGCCAACAAGCTGTTGGTGGAATGCGTATTCAAAACGGCTTTGTGGACAGAACTCTTCCACACTTCGAAGTTAAGAGTCTCACGCCGTCCGCAAAAGGATTCGTCGCCAATTCATTCTATACGGGCTTGACAGCAACAGAATTCTTTTTTCACGCAATGGGTGGACGTGAAGGGTTAGTTGATACAGCAGTGAAGACCGCTGAAACCGGGTACATGGCAAGACGACTTATGAAGGCTCTTGAGGATCTATCTATGCAATACGATAAGACGGTTCGAAACAGTGAAAACACCGTTGTTCAATTCATTTATGGAGATGACGGGCTGAATCCTAACGCGATGGAAAACAACGACCGTCCCGTGGACTTTGATCGCTTATCAATGACAATTCGAGAGAATTTTCCGTGCCGAGATGAAGATACACTAGGCCCAGAAGACTTGAGAAAAATCGTTGGATTGAAGTTGAGAGAGAAGAGATTTCAAAGTCTCTTACCTGAGGGAGCTGAGATTTTAAAGGAGATCAACGACTTCTTTTGCTCCATGGCAAAGAAGCAAAAACAACTCATCAATGACTTCAAGGGAAAAGCGGTTGAAATTTCATCCTTGACTTGGACCTCGTGTCGATTCACACTCAGTCAGCTGAACAAGTTTCTTGACATTGCTCTAGAGAAGTGCACTGCATCTTATGTAGAACCAGGAGAGGCCGTCGGTGCAATCGGTGCACAAAGTATTAGTGAGCCAGGCACCCAGATGACGCTTAAGACATTCCACTTCTCTGGAATTAGTTCCATGAATGTTACCCTTGGGGTTCCTCGACTGAAAGAAATCATCAATGCATCAAAACTCATTTCAACTCCAATTATTACTGTTAAATTGGAACAGGATGATAATAAAATCGCTGCTCGTGTCGTTAAAGCTGGAATCGAGAAGACTACCCTTGGGCAAGTTTCAAAATATATCAAAGAAGTGATTGCTTCGAACGCTTGCTATATTAGTATTGAACTTGATATGGGTAAGTGATTTTGTTCAAGCCCCGAGGCGTTTTCTATCATCTCTCCCTCACATATTATTGGACTATTTTTTATTCTGTTTGAATCTTCAGATGCAATTGACCAACTAAAGCTCAATGTTGATTCGGAAAGTGTGAGAAATTCCATTTTACGCGGCTGTAGAGGAGTCACGAGACCTGCAACTTTGCGTCTGCTAGATGACGTCGATGTGAAAGTCAAACGAGGCTGTAATAACAAGCTACGAATTTATGTTCCTTCACGCAACAAAGGGTCGACTTATTTCTGTATGCAGCAGTTAAAAACTGTACTTCCCGATGTAATTGTTCAGGGAATTCCTTCGGTAAATCGTGCTGTTATCAACGAGACTGATAAAGATGGGAAGCAGACTTACAATCTTCTTGTGGAAGGGTATGGCCTACAAGATGTGATGGGAAGTCCAGGCATTGACGGAAATCATACGTGGACCAATCACATTATTGAAGTAGAAAATGTGCTTGGCGTCGAAGCTGCACGCACTCAGATCTCGTCAGAAATTTCTTACATTATGTCCGCGTATGGAATTGGTATCGATAGCAGACATCTTTTGCTGCTTTCGGATGTAATGACATTCAAAGGGGAAGTACTTGGCATCACAAGATTCGGGGTTTCTAAGATGCGTGAAAGTGTGTTGCATCTGGCGTCGTTTGAAAAGGTTAGTGCGGACATATGTTGTTTTCATTCGTTGCGGCAGCATCCCTAGTGATCTATGTGACGAAATGGGCTTTTCTTTTTCAAATTTTCTTCTCTCATCTTCTCTGTTCAATCTTTTGAAAAACGATCATCTTCGAAAAGACAACTGATCACTTGTTTGATGCTGCTGTTCATGGTAGAACCGATGAAATCGTTGGCGTCAGTGAATGTATCATCATGGGGACTCCTATACCAATTGGAACAGGTCTCCCAAATATGTTATGGAAATCAAAAACATGAGATGACATAAATAGATTCAAAACGGTTTGGTTACTTTGAATAAAATATTTACAATGCCTTCCTTGCAAATGCTGTTTCTGGTAGAGCCATTCTGAGGTTTTACCAGTGGGTGTATTCAATCTTTATTCACTAGATAAACTGTTCAAAAGTCATTTCTTTGTTACCAAATCAATTTCTTTAATGGAAGAAAACTTGTGTACTTTGTTCAGAAAAAAACTTATTGAATATTGATGTGCCAATAATATCTGATGTGGAGAAAAAAGAGGACCAAAAAGATATTGTTTACACCATGATGTATATGCTTACCAACACTATGCAATAGAGGATACATTGATGTTGTGAGTGGACAACAAAGAAGGCAAGAGCTAGCTAGATATTGGAGATAATTGATTTGATCACTGAAAAAAATTGCACAGACACACATCAACATTGCTTCACTAATATTAGATCAATATGATAACTTGACCTTTCACAACAGATTGCTGACAGAATCATTGATTTATTGCACAATGCTTATTCATACTAGTATGATGTAGTATGTCACAACAATTACAACTCAATGATTCACAAATTTTGCCAAACAAATTGTCTGAGTTACCCTAAGAAGAAGAACATGACAAACTGACATGGAATTGCTAGTACTCATAACATGTAACCTATAATGACCAGTGCCACCTTTGCCAATTACTATACATGCTAAGCTTGACCTATTACTAGTAATAGTACTACTTCTACAAAGAACCCATAATAACTGCTAATCTGTAATTTCTACTTTTTCATAGTCCTTATCCTTACCAACTACAGTTGTATTCACTAGTCACCATTGGTTGTTGCTTCTATAGTTGGATTCACTCATTCTTGTTGCTACTGGTGTTTACAACATTCAACTGAATAACTGGCAGCATGTCTCTCACAGCAACATCATTCTCTTGCTCTCCTGCTGCTCCGGGAGAGCCATCTGCAATACTGAGAAGATTCACCATTTTGCTTTCTATGCAAGGTATTCACAGGCAAAGGTAACATATTGACCAAAAGGTTATCAACAAAAGAAGAAAAATAACAAGTAACACCGCTGGCATTCTTCTTGCTCCTATTGGTGAGGAAAGTGGTGGTGGTGGCAGTAGTAGTAGTACTACAACAACTAGTAGCAGTTAGTCAGCAGTGGTACTGGCACAATCACCCTCCATGTTCTTGTTACAAGAACCACCATGCTCTACTACTAGTAATAGTGGTAGTACATTAACTAAATTCTTACCTAGTATCTTCCAACAAGCATTACAAGCCGAAAAAGCTTTTACTAAGCATGGAAGTTGAAAAGAAAAAATACTACAATAGTGTTTTTTGAATTGCATAGTTGATGGAAAGGGGACTCTGAGGGTGTGAAAACATACTAAAAATCCTGCAACAAGTTCTATTTAGCATAGACTATTACAAAATAAATGGCTGTTTCTTTGAGAAAATATAAAGTCAAGGTAATGAGACGTACCTTGTTTCAGTAATAAGATAACCCTTTGACTTCAACTTGCAGCACACGACAAAGAACTAATATTTTATCTGTAATCTGTAACAATAGGTCATTGCTGCATACATATCGTATAGCGTTGGCCAGCCAATGTACAGTTTAAACCTTGGATTCATGGCCATCTTTTTCCCGTGTAATGACTCGTGGGATTCAAAATTGGCTTGTACTGGAGTTTACAGCCGGCACGTGCGAGCGGAACTATTTTGCACGTGCGAGCAAAACTATTTTGGTGGGATTCAAAAATTCGATTACGGTACGTACTACTGAGCACGTGGATTTCGTAATTCAAAAATTCAGCACATGCCCGCTGTACACTGCAGTACAAGCCAATTTTTAATCCCATGAGTCATTACACGGTAATTAGATGGCCGCTAATCCACGCACACGTATAATTTAACCGTATAACTGTTTTAGTCCCGAACTGACAGTTTGGGCAATAACTTTTTCCCCAACGGACGCTTAAGTATGATAAGCACATGGTTGAAAAGAGAATTCAAAGAGCTTTCTAATGGCGTGGGGGAGTACGGCGTACGACGAATATTGACTGATACTCGTTTATGTATATCTTGATTTGCTAATGTACGGTTTAAACCGTCTTTTTTTGCTTGGCCCAGCCTATACGATAGGTCTTTTTTGCCCTGGCCAGCTCATTTTATGTACTCAAATACATGAATTCCGGTTGTAGCAAGCCCACAATAACCAGGATTTATGTATCAAGATTCAGCATATTCTATTGGAATCCTTGACTAAACATTTTTAGTCTTGTGAACAGGCCCACCTTAAAAGACAGTCACTGGGTGCCAAACTGAAAATTTCTAGAACACATGCAAAACAGGAATGCACACATGCAACACACCAAGAAGGAAAACTGAACAATGTAGTACTGGAGAAGAGGAGTGTGCTGACCATGATGGGATGGAATGGCATCTGTAGCCCTCTACTTAACAGTACTACAAGTATCAGCATTCTTTTGTTATGAAGGATGCAGGAGCTTCAGCAGTGCCTTGAGACTGAGGAAGACCACAAAGTCCTGTATGCCATACACATCAATAGCATGGAGGATCATAATAAAAGAGCAACGGGCAGTTCAAATGACTCCTCTTCCTCCTCTGTATCTACCATGGCTCCAGCTCCATCAGCAGTCGCATTGGCTCCAAGACATGGTGCTTGTAATTACAGCCTTAGGGAGACCATGTCCATGGTGAAGACCCAGAGGGAGATCTTTCCTATTAGATCACACCAATGGGATCTAGTAGTTGTTAAAGCCACTACTAAGAAAACTGGAATACTGGAGGATTTAAAAGATTCCATCACTAGGAAGTACTCAACCCTCCACAAGAAACCATTTCCTACTGGGAATCCAAACATAACTCCTGCCATCAAGCTTGCAAAGGAGATCAAGCATTTGATTGGGATCAAGGCCAACAGTGGAGATGGAGAGGATGAATTTGATTTGGAAGAAGGATACAAGATTAGTGAGGATAACACACTTTAAACAACAGTCCTCCTCCTCAACAGCCTTCACAACTTTATTGAGAAACACTGACTTGGAAGCTCACTTAGCTTACTAATCAAGAAATCACCACTCAGATAGTGCAAACTCAGCTTACCCCTCAGCTTACTCTAGCATCAACTCAAGCTTTTTTTGAATAAGAATTCCAAGGTTATTTACAAACTAAGATTAAGATTACTAAACTAGTAGTGTACTGCTAGTCTAGAAGAGTGCTGTTTGCTCCCTCCTGTTTGGTTTGGGATTTATGATACTATACTGCTGGAATAACAACAGTGTTCCTACATTATATTACATGTTGGTTGGAATCAATCTGAAGATTCCCTCTTAACAAGGGAGCATGCTAGCAATCATGGTGGGATTGCTTCCATGCAACTAGTATCCCAAAATTACATTGATGGATATTCATGCAAAAAAATTGTGGTGGGATTGCTTCCAGCATGTGAAACAAGTTCCCTCTCTACTAGTAGCACTCCTGTTTTGTTGTTTTAGCAGTACTGTTTTTTGTGGGAATGAATACAAGAAAACAACCATCAAGACAAAATAACACAGTGTATTGTGTTAATTCCTCCTTTATAGCACAGTGTATCAGGTGGGTTCCTTCCTTAGGATCCTGATTTAGCTCATCCTTGATAATACTAACTGGAGTACATTTTAACTGTAATCACTACTAGTACTACTAATTATCTTTAATTAAAGAACTAAACCCAACTAAACAACAATCATCTTTACCATGGAAATTCCCAACAATCCCTTCTCATTGTCTGCCCTCTTCCAAACAACCAACAATCTCCTTGCTGTCTGCTCTCATCATTGCTAGAATAAGCCATGAAACAAACTATTGGTGTCTGCATTTGGCTCAATAGAATAAAAAAGTATCATACATGTCTGTTGCCCTAGGATTCTCTCAGCTCTTGAAAGGATTGAAATCCACTGGAAGTTGTTGAGGATCTGATTAATACCTATAACACTTCATTGATAATTTTACAACAAGAAGAAGAGGTTTAAAATGATCTCCCTATCCCCAAGCTCCTCCAGAGTAAGAAGCCTCTCCTTCATTTTTAGGAATTGCCCTTGAATCATTCTCATGCCTCATTCAGACAACTGCTGGACATCCATTGCTTGCCTATTGATTACTACAGCCTGGGTGTTTTCAACCATAGTATCAAAGGTATCTGGATCATTTTTCTGGCTCCAAATAAGAAAGCCATCTGTTCCCTTGACCTAAAGTGCAGAATTGACAACAACTCCAACAACTCCATCCCTGTTCCTGTTATATAGTATGGCTTCCATCATGTCATACACTACTAGTATGCCATATTTGGCCATGGAACTGTCATGTCATGTCCCAGGGCAGTTATATGTGGTCATTTGAATGCAAGGCTTAACTTTAAGGCCATCAGCTACACTCCAGACCCTATTTCTTCCATATGCAGGATACTTTCTTCCGATAGCTGCCTCATATGCCTCTATTTCTTTGTCACATGGGGGTCTAGCAATAATAGCATTCCAATGATTTTTCAACATAGAAAGAAAAAGTCTCCAGGAATATTTCAACCATTTATAGAGGGGTGTTGCTGAAGTAAGACCAAATACCATAGATAACAAGGTCCTACTACTAGTTCCAAACCAAGTCAATACTATTGCAAGTCCAATGGTGACAGAAATTACCCTCTTATTGCCCTTTGGTTTGTCTTTCTTAGTGAATAGATATCTGATCTCCAGGGTTGTTTTATCCAATGTATATCTATCAAAAATTGGCTCAAAGAAGGAAAGGAGGTGCCTGAAGACAGGACAATAGTCTACAGCAGAGCAGTTCAAAGAAAGATAAGGAGCCTGGTCATCACCACTACCAAACAAAAACATAAAGGGGGATTCATTCATCCTGATGAATGCAATTTGTGGCATCCTTCTTTCCTCTGTGGAAAGCCTCTACATATGTCCTTGTCCTGCCCTTTTACAGTAGTGCAACCACTGAAAACATTGTTCCCGCTAACCTATGGATTTTGCAACAAACATGGGTCCTATGAGTCATCCCATAGTTGCAAGAACTATAGGGCATATATAGACATCCAAGGTGGCCAAACCTATCAGATGTCCCAGAATCAAGTCCTGGGTTGGATGTCATGAACACCAATTGGACAGATTCTCTTTACTTTAATAGCATAATCTTCATAATATTCAAATCATCTAATTACCATACCTAAATCACGTAGTTGGTGCAGATTTAACATGCGGGAATGACCCAATGTACAAAATAAGGAATTTTGTGGGAAATTTACTCGTGTTCGTGGAGTAGTAGCTGTGGCAGGTAGAAGCGCTCTCCCCGAGTGCCCTCGAGTGCGAAGGATGACAGCATTTCTGCAACGGTTCCGGTTGGCATCGTTCAACTCAGCATTTGTCATCGCACTTGGCAGGGACACGAGAAAGTACGCCAAGGGCACTGTCCTGTAATTTACTACGAAGTAATTATTTATTCTTCGTCCTGAACCATTCTACGAAGACCCGCATATTGCCTTACAGAGGAAAGAGAAACAGTACAGAGTTACACTCGACAAATCCACAGCTTCGGAAGACCCTGTTCATCATGGTGGGATGAGACCAAAATCTGAAAAATTGATCATACAATCCTAAAAAAGATTATTTTCAGCTTGCAATTGCCTGCCGTACGCACGAATCAATTCACGATGTCAACATCGACCGCGTCGTACGAAGAAAAAAATGAACGACATGCATCACCAACCACAAAGGTGAAGGTTCACTTTGTATCAGTGGGAGCGGCTCCAATAATGAAAAAGACGAAGTTTCAGATATCAGCAGACCAACGTTTTGCCTCCGTTCACGTTTTCTTGCGAAAAGTGTTGAAGATCCAAAAAGGGGACTCATTGTTCCTTTACCTCCATGCCGCTTTTTGCCCCGGACCAGATGAGTTGTTAGGAGATTTAAACGAGACATTTTCGAAGCGGGGGGAACTAATCATTCACTACAGTCTACAGCAGGCCTGGGGCTGAAAAATTATTGCACAGTGCTAATTCAGAATGCGATGATCAATCAGATATTGATATAAAGTAACATGTAATATTCCATTATGAGTTGCCCTGGATTAATTGTACTTGGGTTGTTTGTAAAAGACTATGATTGATAAGATCGTTCGCTGCTGCTGCTTGGACTCCTCGATCGACGACGTCTTTGCCGTTTCTTACTGCTTTTATTCTTGTTCTTTTTTGCTCTCTCGGGAGATCGACTGTAGCTTCGTCGGCTACTTCCATCGGAAGAACCATTTGCTACGTTGTCGTTAGCATCACTTTGCACTGACCGCGAACTTTCCGAATTTGTGCTGCTGCTCCGTTTGCGTCGTCCCTCTCGCTGATACTCGTAGCTAGGGAATCTATCGCGGTGGCTCCAGCGACGACGATCATCTTCGCGGTAGGAAGCGTACCTACGCCGGCGTTGTTCCAGCTCATACAGTCTGTCTTGAATATCGTTCATCTCATCCTCGATCCTGTGTGTGCTTCGATTTGCACTGTTTCTATCCCATCCCGAGTATTCCTTCCTCAGGCGGGTAAGGCGCCGTTCGAGGTTTTCCATTTCATGTATCTCGTGACGACAATCTCGACTGTCACGATACTGATCCCGACTGCGATCCCGATCATGATGATTTTTATAGCTGTGATTATACTGACGGTGATATTGATCGTGATAGCCCGAGCGATCATCGTATTGATTGGAATGGTATCTCTTATCTTGAGGACGTCTCCGATCACCATCCGTCCCGTGGTACCTATTATCGTAGCGCCGTCTGTGATCTGAGGCCTCTCTCTCCCTTCCATTGTATTTTCTAGGACTCCGGCTCCTATCTCTGCGATGTCGGGATGATTCAGACGTACGAGACCCATTGCGGTCACGTTGGTTACGAGAAGTGTGTTTTTGCACTTCCAGTGATCTTTCTGTCGACAAGACACGGCCAAATTGGTCCATGTTCTGTTTTTCATAGGCATCTTCTACTCGACTCCTTCCACTACCTTTTTCTTTTCCATTTGTGTGTTCTTGTGATGTCTCTTCGATGGAAATGTGAGTTTCGCATTTGATTTTATTGGTTGCGTCTTCGTGTTTGTCTAATGAGCTGCGACCGCTAGGATTGCTTCTATCTGGGGCAAATCGACTAAATCTACTTGGTTTTCCAGACGACCCAAGAGATTGATTTTGGTATGGTGCGAGCTGTTGTCGCTGCGGTTCGTTACCCTTACTCAATTCCTCTGCCATCTCCTTCTTTTTTTGTTCCAGCAAGGTTTTTGGAATACCGGAAGCACTGGCCTGCGCTTCAAGCATTAGGGTCCACAATTCTCCACAAAATGTAGCAGTCTCGTCCCCTAGAAAGCCTGTTTATTAAATGCAAGAAAGGGGTTAGTTTCGATTGTAAAATTGTTAACTTTGAGCCTCGATTCAATCACCGACATCAGTCGGCTAAGTAACGTACCTGCGAGATCTAGATGTGCTCTTTTCGGATCACAAGAATTGTCAGAAGGTAAGAATAAGTTTATAGCTGTAGAAGAAACGATCTCATCGTCGAAGCCGAGTATAGACGCAATCTTTTGTTCTATCCATTGCGTCAGAACAGGTTTATTGACCTTCTCAATATCGACAGATGTACGATAATTACGCGGAAACCGTGTTTTTCTCAAAGCCTTCGTTCTTGCTCGAGAATCGGCCACAGAGGCAGTTCCTTTTACCGTAGGCATCGTTCAAAATCTGCTATTACTGTAACTACTCCCCAATACAATGTATTCTGTTTTAGCTATCACAAGCAATCTTGTGTAGCTCCAGAGGTTGCGATCTACGATGATTGCTTGGTTTCTGATTTCATACGTACGGTGCGGTATCGAAGCCCCCCTTCTAACATGGTTGCGAGTGTGAGGCACGGCAGTACAGAACGACTAAATAGACCCCATAGACGTTTCGTTCGACAATAATTCGATTTTTTTTTCTCCCATTTCTATTTCCCCTCTCCCCCCCCCTCCACACACAAAAACTAGTCCTCAAATATTTCTATTAGCGGTCCTTACTACTGTAATGGAGAGGTAAATTCATTGGTTACTACTTGAGAATTACTATTAGGGATTACTACTGGAAAACCTCCATTACTACTTACTACTGGGGATGTTATAGTAATGAGCACTGCGAACTGCCGTGTTAGGTTTTTTTGTTTGTGCTGCTCGTCATTAGTACTATAACATCCCCAGTAGTAAGTATAAGTAGTAATAGAGGTTTTCCAGTAGTATTCCCTAATAGTAATTCTCAAGTAGTAACCAATGAATTTACCTCTCCAGTAGTAAGGACCACTAATAGAAATATTTAGGGACCAGCAATAAATTAAATAATTTGAAACATTTTTTTTAACTGTAAAAATGACCCTAACAATTTTTTGAGTGTTTGTGTGGGGACCATCAAAAACCAGCCAGAATTTCACTCTCCAGTAGAAAAATTGTGGGCTGAAACCGCTCAGGGGTCTATATAGTTGTTCTGGGTAAATCACGAGTAGATAGTGAGTGACAGGAATCTACTCACTCTTTGTTGTAATCCCCATATTACGACACTGAAGGACACTAGTACTAAAGAGTACTGGTATATGTTATGAGCAACAATAGACCCGCCTCAGCTCATCACCATCATCAGTATAACAACCTTTCCAATAGATTGATTTTCTATTCCCTTGGCTACAGAGTGATGCTCTAACAAGCAGCAAGTACTTTCACGCCAAGTTTGCCATGCTGATCGGGCCAAATTTTTCCATCCTCAGCAGCAAAATTCCTGGAAGAGAATCCAGTACAAATCACATAGCACTCTATGATACAAATTTCCAGAACACCAGTCTCAACAAACCACTGGTACAAAACCACCAGTACAAACCACCAGTACCCTCCTCAACAGGAGTGCATCACCATGGCACCGACAAAGAAGCGGTTGTCAACACCAGGCGGAGGAAACTGGAGCAGCAACCGCAAACCCAAAAACCCAGAGATAGACAAATACATTGTAAAAACACCTCCCTGACAACCCACAACAGCCTCAAACCTCCAATTTATCCCATATGACAGGACAATCCAAAGAGAACTCAGGGCCCTGGAACGAGTGTTTCCCGCACACTCAACAGCTGCCCCAGCGATCTATGACAATGAGCTCTTTGCGTTTAAACCCAAATACCCACCATCACCATCAAGCTACATGGCCCACCTCATTGTTGTCCATACCAAGGAACTCAGTAGCACCAATAAACTAACAGCACTTGGTGACAACCTATGAGATCTCCTCCACAGGAACCATTTCACAATCATTGACAAAGACACACAATACCACTACAGTGTTGCCTTAATTAACTATATGAATAAAATTCTTCCACTCACTAGGGATACACTACCGGAAGCAATAACTGCTTGGAGACAATCAAAACCTCTCCCACACCTCCTGAGCACCAGCCTGGATCCACCCTCCAGAGAAGACCCCCGACAACAAATACTTGATAAACTAACCAACCCCACCCCAACACACCAATCGACAGTGAATCATCACTCAGTTCCATGGATATCCCACCAGCAAACCTCATTAAACAATTTGCTAGAGAACAGGAAAAACACTCAATGCAAAGGTCAAACATTTGAGAGACATACCTACTTGTAGGAGTGACGTACCGTACAGTACACACAGTGCCGTAATGTACTCATTTTGCAACCCATTTCTCATTTTTTTACGCCCCCATAGTAGGAAATTTGCGTTGCCCTGCAAGTGGAATTCAAATGTTGAATATCATATCAGCAGACTAATCACATGCCACCAGCATCTCATTTCTGGAACTTTATTTCTTCAAAAAATGTGTTCAACCTGCTAGTACATGCTCTACATTAAAAATATATTGATACCATGATTTTACGTTTTTCTCCCCCTCAAACGCCCCAGCTCTAGAAGGACAATTCCAGTCAAATAACAACTAGTATTCTTGTACTTTTTTATTCTATTTGACTTCCATGATTCTACATACTAAATTCCCTAGAAGGCAGTATGCTAATAACTGTGGCGTTACATGGTCTGCATGTGTAATACAGTAGTACCACAAGTGTAACCAGAAATGTGAAATATACCTGTTATGTTGCAGTCATTCTGTGCTGTACATGTGAGTACATAGTGTGATATTCCCTCCACAGTTCTTCCCTCCCTGGATCCTGGATCCAGCAAATGAACTAGTACTACAACAAGCGCTGGCTTCTGACTACAGAGAAATGGGCTCTTTCCCACCCTGGATCTGGAAAATGGACTACAAGCACTAGTGTCTGATGATATAGGGAATGGGCTCTTTTCCCTTCCCGGTCCTTCCCTGGTGGATCCAGCAAATGAACTACAAGCACTGCCTCTGCCTCTGCTAGTATGTAGGAAAATTGGCTCCTCTCTTCCCTCTCCAGTTCCTCCCTGGATCAAGCAAATAAACTAGTTCTGCAAACACTGCCTTAGCAATGTAGGGGAATGGGCTCTTTTCCCTCCCCAGTTCCTCTCGATGCCGCTTTTCCTGTTTCAACAAAGAAGTGGACTGATTATAAGTTTCTGGTACAAAATTGTTGCAAGATTCTAGGACGAAATTAGAAATCAAGGCACTAGTAGCACTAGACTGCTAAAATTTGAATTTTCTATAAAATTTCTGCTGCAAAGTATATTAGATATTAGTATTTTGTGAGTAAAATCCAAGCAATCAGTACATACTTATGGTTCAGCCTTTTACTTCACTTATTGTGCTTGTCTTGTAGAGAATCTTCCACAAACAATTCTAAAGTATCTGACTAGAATGATGATGCATCAGCATCAAATGGTCATTTGTTTCATATACAGAAATGATTAGATATGAATATATTATTCTTTCATGTTACTACATGATAAGCTGCTGATATTTTGTTGCTGTGATCTTTTTGTTCTTCACCTTGCAGCACCAGCAAGCTCAGTTCTTTTAACAGCAACAAAATAGCACACAAACTGCTTCTTTGATACTATTAAACCACTGATTATATAATTAGGTAATCAACTGAAACTGCGGTGTTTGGTGTTGCTGCATCATTGTCTGCATTGACAAAATAATGTGCTGCAGAAGCTTGAGGTTGTTTCATGTGGACTCAAGCTGCTTTTTAAGGCAAGAACTCTTGCTGGCTTTCTCCMATTCAAGCTCCTTCTACTTGTACTCATCCTTTCCCTCTTGAACACCAATTGCAAGTTTCTTCTCCTGTAACAAATTGGTGGAAATGGCAATCTTGTTGTTAAGATCTGGAATGGTCTTTTTTGCTTCATCCAAGACAGTGTTCTTTCTTGTTACACCAGTCAGAGCTTTCTTGCTCAGAGGGGGAACCAAAATCTTTACATTTTGCCAAAGAAACCTTTTCAAGCTCTTCTAGTCATTCCTTGGAGATTGTTGCTTGACAGCAGCAGGCAACAACAGAGTTGTTGGAGGGGGAGCTACTACTGTCCCTGGTGCTTTGTTGTTGTTGTTGTTGTTGTTGTTGTTGTTGTTGTTGCTGTTGCTGTTGTTGAAGCCAGTGTGAAGAGTTTTTTGTACTCTTTTCTTGGTACTACAGTGGAAAAGATGATTCATTTTGAGCTTCTCTGGCACATTCACATCCAATGATAGGACAGTACAGCAGCAATGCCTATTGTCATGAGGAGTGAACTTGTCAACAGTCTTGTATTCAGCTGCTTTTGCTACTTTCTTAACCCCCTTCCTTACAGTATCTTGGCCTACTGGCATGCCTGCCTAGAAGTATTATGGATCATCCTTGGCTCTGTTCTCTTTCACATATTACAGGAATTGACCTGAATGACATCTGTGTCAGTAGAAGGTGATCAGCTTGACAATACAATATGGATTTGTCTTGTCCTTCACAACCACCAGGAACATTTTGCTCACAGTAGGGGTGCACAAGCCAAACTGATTCCCCTTGTCAAAGCCTCCCCCTGGACCAATTACTATGTATCCATCATTCTCCATTTTGCCATGGGGGAAGGCACCAAGCTTCAAGTAGCTCCAGTTAAGGAAGACAATCTTATCCCCCATAGGGAGGCCAAACTGTTGATCCAGCTCCATGGTGAGTATCTTCAGCAAGTCTTGCATGTCCTCACAAGGCTTAAAAACACCAGTTTCAAGCCACTTTCAAGAACTAAGCATCCCCAAATTTATCAAACTCAGCTTTGGTCCTCTTGGTTCTGAGTGTTGGGTCTGCAGCTCTCTTCTTGTTGAAGTCAAGCTTTAGAGCACTAATAAATGACCCCTTGCCTTTAAACTCTGCTTCATTGAACTGGATACCCTTCTCATGAAAAGCAGAGAACAACATTTGGACATACTACACTACATGAGTATTTGTATCCAGAAGATCTCCATTCTTTGCATTCTTGATATCAAGAGTCCATATCATGGGGGCTTGATTCATCAGACCCAAAAGGACCAACTGTTTGTGAAGCATCTTTAAGAAGAAACTGAGGATAGATCAATAAGATCTGGTAGATACTGGAGCTGGTGTTGTTGTTGCTGTCCAACACGAGTGTTGGAAGCAACAACTTTGTCACTGGAATCTGCTTCCAGTCCTTAAGAACTGGGGTAGGGGGAGAATGCTGGTTAGAGCAGCATAAGCTTGGGGTGTTGTTGTTGCTGTCCAACCCAAATGCCAGAAACTACAACCTTGTGACCAGAAAACACTGGGGTGTCTGGTCCATAAATAATACTGGAACAGCATGGAGATACTACTAGGGAATTGCACGAGATTACGTGTACCCTTAGTAGGAGTTTTAAGTGTGTATAAAATTGAATTATAAGATTAAAGATTATCATGCGAGTTGTCGAGAATTCCGAAGTTCCGATTAGATCCTTGTGTAGGTCTGGTACTGAATCTACACAGGGTTCTTGCTATTAAGAACTCGTGACATCTTTGTTCTTTGCAAGATAATCTATCTCTAGATATCTTGGACCTCTTATGATCCTTGATCATCGATACGATGGATTGTATGATACATATATATAAATAGTACCCTATGATATATGGGTAGGAATGGTATGTCCATCCATTCTGAGGGAGCATCGTATGTAGTACATATGTATGCTTTCATTACAGTTCGTATGTATACTTCCAATACAGTACGTATCCGTTGCAGGAATCTTCTTTAAATCTGAGTATGATGCCACATAGTATATTCCAGGTGTTGTTCTTCAAAGAATTGGTCTTGGTTGAATCATACTGGGGGCTGGGGTTATTGCTATTGCTCTCCAACACAAATGTCAGAAACAACAACATCATGACCAGAGGACACTGGGGCTTCTGGTCTTTAAATATAACTGGAACTGCATGGAGATTGGGCTTGTGAATCTTCTTTAAAACTGAGTATTATGTAGCATATACTCCAAGTGTTGTTCTGCAAAGGATAGGTCTTGGTTGTACACTGTGTGCTGGAGTTGTTGGTGTTGCTGTCCAACATGAATGTTGGAAACAACAACAGCTTCAACACCATCATGACCGGAATTTTCTTCCGGTCTGTAAGAAATACTGGTGTAACTTGAACTGGCACATGGTGGAGCTGAGGCTGTTGGATCGTCCTTTAAAATGAGTGCAGTGATGCCAGGTGTTGTGCTTCAAAGGAAAGGTCTTGGTTGAATACTGGGGCTGTGGTTCTTTTTGCTGTTGCTGTCCAACATGAATGTCTTGAACAACAACATCGTGAACAGAACACACTGGGGCTTCTGGTCTTTAAATGAAATTGGAACTGCATGGAGATAAGGCTGGTGAATCTTCTTTAAAACTGAGTATGATCTAGCAAATACTCMAAGGGTTGTTCTTGAATTTGTCTTGGTTGAATACTGGGAGCTGGATGTTGTTGTTGTTGCTGTCCAGCACAAATACCAGAAACTACAACATTGTGACCGGAATCCTCTTCCGGTCTGTAAATACTGGAACAAAATGGAGATGCGAGGGAATCTTGAAATGAGCATATATCATATACTCCAGGTGTTGTTCTTCAAAGGGAGCTTGGTTGAATACCAGGGGCTGGTGTTGTTGCTGCTGCTGTCCAGCACAATGTTAGAAACAACAACAACTTCAACACCAGAAGATTCTTCTGGTCTATAAGAACTTAGGATGGATCCAGCTGAGGCCAACTGCCATCTGCTGGGCGGAATAGTAAGATACTGATCTACAGCCATTAGCTTGGTTTGTCTTGTGTGGAATGGAGCCAGGGAGGTGGGTTTCCCCTTCAGAAGGGGGTGCCACCATGGTGGGTTCAGACACCAGAAGGTGCTGGTCAGGTTTGTACTAGTATGTAGGAATTTTTAGGAAATCTAGGTGGTAATTTTCAGAAGCAAAGTGTAATTTTGTGCATTTGAAAAATTTGTTTGAAAATTATGATCTCCTGCATGGACAATTAAAAAAATCTTGATACCGTACTACAGTACATATTTTACCTTGTGAACTAGAAGAGGCAATACAGTATGGCTAGAACCATACATACATGATTACAACACATTTCATAACAATTGAATACAGTCTCTCCACCAGTGAGCAAAAAATTTTAATTTGAAGTTCTAAACTTTGATTTGAAGTTATGAACTTTTGCTTGTACATCATGTATCAGGTTCTTCTGAGCTGTTTTTTAAAAATGACTGAATGGCTGGATCGATTCCCCCCCTCGTCAAAACAAAAAAATGGTTCAGGGTTAGTATTAAAAAATGGTTTGAGGCAATCCAGCCAATCATGAATCCAGCCTTTCAATCATGAATGGCATCCAAAAACTACCTCAGTAGAATCTACTAGTAGACTTTCCACTAGGACATTTGAAGTTCTTAACTCCAAATCAAAGTTTAGAACTTCAAATTAAAAAAATTTGCTCTCTGGCGAGACTGTATTCAATTGTTATGAAACACGTAGTAGTAGTAGTAACCAGGTGTTTAAATTACTATAAGCCTGCATAGTCATTCCTTAAATTCAACTGTCAAAACTGTTAAGTAAATATGGAACTACCAACTGACACATGTTTTGGGACAGAAAAGGGATAGCGACAAATTTTTGGAGACGGAGTAATAGAATTGCTAAATTTTTGGTCTGTCTGTCTATCAAATACGGGAATAACCCAATTATGACCCCTGAACTAACTACAGTACTATACGTTCGTACTCGTACCTGAAGTACTAGTATTTTGAAATCGTACGAAGTCTACTCTTGGATGTGAGGGAATAACACGTAAATCACGAGTAGATAGTGAGTGACAGCAGTATCCTCATCCACTCACTCTTTATTGTAAACCACGTATAATCGTACACTAAAGAGCCTACCAACATTTCGCAGGTTATTAGCAACAACAAATATGAAAAAAATCTGGTCATTTTAGCCTCAAAACCAGTACATACCGCAAAAATCTACCTCGTCAACTCATAGGAGAACATCGCGATTTCGGTGAGGAGAATCCGTACTTATCGATCGAGCACTACGTCGAAGAACAGATGTGTAAAGTACTTTAAAATACTTCTCAAAAAAATATGAGAACTGGATCAGATGCGACGAAATGGCAGGGCCACAAACCCAAGGGCTCTGGATGTTTCCACGAGAAACGTTTCTTGACCAGTATTTGTGATGTTATTGGGAAACCTACTCGTCTAAAAGCAGGAATAATATTCATTCTTGCTCTACAATTAACCATTCTACTCAACCGCATGGCTCTGAAGGTATGGGTATTGCGTCAAGACACTCAGCCGTTGTCTGAAAGCAAAACCTCGTACAATAACAATGTTATTGAACCATCAACGCTCTCAACATCGGAAGCCAGAAGAGACCAAAGTCAGCAGAATCTGGTTCAAGACACGCAGCCTAATGTCACCAAACAAACAAATCCTCCAACCACTGTCAATAGGAATACTCCTGTACCATCACCACTACCGACATCGGAAATTGGAATAAAAAATGTACGGTCACTGTTTGATCGCATACGCTGTAAATCTGCTTCAGCACAGGATATTGAAAAAATGAAGCCAATTATATCCTTTTTTGCATGCGCTACGGGAGCACTGTATGAGGACTTGCTTCCTATGTATGCCTTTTATGCACTGTCTTCGCATCAATCTATTGGCAGAGCTTTTGTGGAGATTGTTGTGGTTGATGTGAATAACTTTATCGAGAGGCATCACTCTTCTCTGGCCTGGTTGTTTAATACTTTTTCGTCGTATAATGATACCCTAGGACCTATTTGTGTTCGAGCTTACAGTGGTGATCACCGCAAAAGAACAAATTATACAAATACATGGAGGTTCTTGGAAGTTCCTTCTCAGCCAGCAAAATATACTTATTTAGGAGATATTGATGTATTCTTGACTGAGTCTGTTCTTGATGAAAAACGAATGAAGCAGATGGCATTATTTGGATTGCCATACAGCAATATTGTTCGAAACTACAACACATTAAAGAGAAGGTTAACTGGAGTGATGCTCGTTGAAACAGAAAGATTCTACACCCCTGCTTTGATCAGAGCGCAGGCAAGTGTCGATGCCACTGGGAATGATGAGATGTTCCTTTACAACATAGTGGAGGCAAGCAAAATAGGAGTACCACCGTCAAACTCAACATCTCCTCTTCTAACATATAGGCCATTGCATGGAACTCATTTAAGCCCAAATCGTGGTCCCAACAAGCGAATGTGTCTTCCATTTGATTTAGCCAAAATGCTAAGTGTCAATCTTCTTCAAGAGTATCTCAGATCTGATGGAATGGCAACTGCTTTTCTTAATGCAACTACCGCCAAAGTCGATGAGCAAAACAACAAGAAAATGAAAGAATCGAATGGTGTATGTCAATAGTACGTTGACGGTGATTTGCTTTCGAATATTTTCAGCTTCCTCTGGAACCGAGGGATGTTAGAATCAAATATTTCAGTTGCGTCAAGTAGATCTGGTTCACAGATGGCGGCAGTGCTATCGTCAAATTTGACGAATCTATCTTGCGCGAGCTGATTTTCTCTAGAGGTAAGATAGATGATGCACCCTCCAGAAACCAGGTCACGTTGAAGCATAAACAGAGATTGGGATGACATTGATCAGTTGTACATCAAAAATCGTATTAGGCCTACATTAAATTCTGATCGTTTCTAACGTGCCAAAAAAAGTTGGAAAATATTAGTCCTAATCAATGTATTTTTTTGCTCCCGGTGATTTGTTTTCGTAGCTCAATGATATCTTTTCCAACTCCTGCGCAGAGAGCCATATTTTCCTGAATGATTCTTTCGTTGTATGATGCCTCCAACATTTCTTCCAGACAAAAATAGGCAGCATTAGCCTTTGCTGTCTGAACTGACGGATGCTCATTTCTTCTCTCTACGATTCTTTCTTTTATCTTATCGAGGTCTTCATTCAGATTTTGGATTGTCTTTCTTACGCATCGATCTTTGTCTTCTCCATTCATCAACAAAAAAATGTCTGACAATAGATGTCTTGTAACATCTGCATGTGCTCCACTTCGTTTGTATACCACAATGATAAATTCCTCGAGGTTCTCAAAACCGCATCGACTTAATGCATAGATGGAGCACTCTAAAAGCAACTGATCCAAAACCGAGAATTCATCGGCAACAATTTTCTGAAGTATCTTACTTCCATCTGAAACATCGAGGAAAAATTTTTGAAATACTTCGATGTCATGCGTCATCCGCATCTGTGCTCTCCTTGGATTACTGAAGAATTCCTGACTCTTCATGCGATTTCTTCGCTGTCGAATAGAGTATCTCACTCTATCGGCTTTGAGAATGAATCGTTTTATATAGAAACAAACTGTGCATCGGACAAGTGCCACAACGACTTTGTGATAAAGGTATTGCGAAACTAAAGAATCCTTAACATCCGAGAGGTAGTTGCCAAATACTGTTACTATGTATTTGGCCACTTCGTTGTTCGTGAGATCTTCTTCCCAATGTCTGCCAAATAATTCGCGGGGAATATCGAGGTATTCGACTATCTGTATAATTTGAATTGCCGCTTTTTGTGATGCTTCTACGGCGTCCAAACTGAGTCGGTCCACCAAACGTGCTGCCTCGTGTTCCACGAGGCTTGCAGCAGAATCCCACTCAAACAAGTTCGTTTCCGATCTTTCAGCGTTCCAAGTCAAGTGATTGTAGTGTCTTTTAGAAATGTACTGCATAGTATTGTTGGTTTTCCTCGTCATTTTTGTATAGTCATTCGCTCTTGCAATGCAACTTTTCAAGTCGTGGAGAAATAGAGAAGTGCGACCATAATGTATTTGTTTACAACGTATAATTCTGAATATGGATAGCAAAGCATCGGCGACTACACCATCGCCAGTCTCTGTCGTTGAAACTTTTGAACTTTCAAGAAAGTCATCGAGTAATGTAAGTTGTGCATTGACCAAAGTGAAAACATCTTCAGAGAGGGAAGTGAAGATGGATCCATCAATGATTGACGTGTTGAAGCTATCGTGGGATGACATTCTTTTAGGACAGAATTCCGTTTGATTTTTGAAAAAGAGATCCGATTAGGAAATGCCTGGAAAAAATGAAGGAAAGGAATAGAATCATAGCCTCATGCACTCACAAATATGCAGAACTAACGAAACGAGCGCCGTTGTCCCGAAAACGTTGCAAGAAAGCCATCACAGAATTTTCAGCATCGGGAATCATGAAGCTCTGTTCCATGATACTTGTCTCACTTTCAAATCTCATTTGTTTCGGTTCTTGTCCTCGCACAGAAAGTATGCAAGATGACTGATCGTTCTTACTATCGATGCCAATTGTAATCGGATATCGTCTGGCGCATGAGCACCCATCAAGAGGTTTACTATTTTCCATTTTTGCAATTGTCGACTTCTCTGGTTGACTACAAGTTCCATTGGATTCTTCTTTTCTCCTGAATAAGGCTGCAAGAATTGCTCTTTTGCCGCCTTTTTCCTTGGACCGACGATCCATCCTCTGATACATTTGTTGAGCAAATATGTGCTCTGTATCCACGATTTACTCACCAAAATTCGCAATAAATTATGTTTTTGATGATGCGTCTTGTCGAGTCCCCTGGCTGAATAAAATCGGTTTTGAAGAAGAAATGATTTGATACGTCCCGAATTCGATGTGGAGGATGGAGGAGTGAGTACAGTAGGTCGTTCTGAAAAAAACAGAAGGGTACCGGTAGTACCGTACTCTAATGTTGATTCTGACAATTACAGTATCAATGCACGACCACAAGGTGTCACATCGAACAAAAGGTTCCAACAAAAAATAATTACTTCCTCCGTCCCATAATAGGTGTTCCCTATGACCTTTTGTAGTGGAATAAGCTCAATATTTGGGCGATTGGAATGCTTCTTTTTGTGCTTGCAGTGCTTAACAGATCTATTGCAAATGTATTGCCACCAGTGAGACAGCAAGCAAGGCTGGCAGCAAATCCTCTACTCCACCAGCAGCAAGAAGAAAGCTCAGCAAGAACTTGAGCAACAACCAGCAACTACAAGCAATTGTCCAGCTTCTCTTGCAACACAAGAAAAGCTCAGTGACTGGGGCCCTCGATCTTACAAAAGGAGCTCAAAATGAAGTAGCAAAAAGCTTCAATGTGTCAAAAATGACTATTGGAAGGATTTGGAAAAGATACAAAGAATCTGTTAATCCAATCACATGCCCAGCTGGAGATATCTCTAAAAGAAAGGACAAGTGTGGTAGGACAGCAAGTTTGTTACAAGACTTGGAAGCAGTCAAAGATGTCACCCTCAAAGACTGTGGCATTTGCGAACCTTTTCAGCTGCCTCTGGTATTCCAGAGTCCAGTCTGCACTGTCTTGTCAAGAAAGGTGCTGTGAGGAAGCACAGCAAAACCACTAAGCCTTTGCTGAAAGATGAAAATGAACTCAAGCAAGTTGAATGGATATTGAGTCACATTAATAAGGATGGCAGATTTGATGATTGGTTCAATTGGATTCATATTGACAAAAAATGGTTTTACTTGAAGCGTACTACTAAGCAAACAACTTATCTGCTACGAGATGAAGATGATCCCAAATTATGTTCCTTTGTGGTGCCACAGCAAGGCCTAGGTTTGATTCACACAAGAATGCTTGGTTTGATGGTAAAGTTGGTATCTGGCCCTTTGTTGTCAAGGAGCCAGCAAATTTGTTGTCTACTATGTTTGATATTCTTTTCTGGTGTCTATCTTTAGTTTGAGGTTTGAAGCTTTGATTACAATTTTGTGATCTAGCTACCTGAAATTTATATTCTTTGAATGTGTTGTTTTGAGAAACTCAGAAAATAAGCCATCATTTATTGCAGATTTGCCTGCATTGCTGTATGTTGCATGAGCAATGTCTTCTGGGAGTTTGTCCCAAGGTTTTACAATTGTTCTTGAATTGATCATTTGAACATCATGATCTTCTTTCAAGCCATTTGTTGTTCTTAAATGACCAAGAAGCTTCCCCCAGACTACATCATATTTGAAGTTGTGGTTTGTTTCAAGTTCAAGGATTTTGCTTTCTCTTTGCTGATGTTGCCAGAACAGAGCATGATGAAGGCATTGAGGAACAATCAGAGTCACATGAGCAGGAGCAGATCTTACAGGATTGACAGCAACAGGAGGGGAGGGATGCTGTCATCCTCTCTGTCACTGTCAACAAACAAGTTAGAACTAGAGTAGAGTTGTTTGCCAATATACTTCCTCTGTCCCGCAATGGCTGTACTGTGACTCCAATTTTGCTGTCCCTCTTTGAAAGTCCCCTTATTTACTACACACCTTTTACAAATGATCAGTAACATAGAAAAAAATGAGCCTGCGTGCAATTAAAATCTATTTTTCACACACTATCAACACAGCAAATGCAATTTTGACAATGGTACAGTGGGCCTCTTTTGAACAAGAAATGAACATAGAAGAAAGTTCATCTCAGCATTGCAAATTTATCCACGCTAACATGTGCAAGTTTTGGCGTATCAGAATGACTGTTGGAACCCTTTTAACCCAAAATTTAATGGAAGGCCTTGAGAGCTGCTGTAGATATAAGTAGAGGCTGGACCCCAAGGTCATTTGCAGACTTCTCCACATGTAACAGGGCATGGATCTTTTCTTAATTCTTCTCACCTAGTGATCTAGCTCTTGTATGGTGGGGGGGGCTTAAGTGTGTTTGCATGACAGAGTATGTGGATACAGTGGCTGTTGAGTTCCCCCAACATGAGTTTGAAGGGTATGAAGAATGTTTGTTGACACTGAATTGTCTCAATGTTGGCACCATCAGCCTCCCCCAATGGACCAATGAAAGTGAAAGTGGGATCTGCTTCAAGGTTGGCCTGTACTTGCTGGTTAGTGGTCAGGACTTGCACCCTATCAGTGAGGTTGTACAACCAAAGGTCTTATTTGCCTTTGAGGAAGTTGCTAGGAGGCTTCCTTTCTTATTTGCATACTAGTATTGCAAGTATGCCATGGATAACCATCACTGAGGTTGAACATATTCTCATTCAACTGCTGGTGGAAAAATTCACCTCTTCCCTCTATTGCATTGTCAATATAACTGAAGGTCTTATTTACCATTGAAGATGTTGCTAGGAGGCTCCCTGGGTATTTGCATACGTTATTGATGACCCGTTGCTGTGGCATGGAGGAACTATCAGAGACAAGGATGCCTACTAGGCCTCCAATGGCCTGGCTGGGCCTCAGCAAACAACAAGTTGAGGACCACTTGTTCATGCAGTAACATGGTGCTGGATAAGGGGCCATTGGTGCTCCAGAACTTGTGGTAGATGGAGGACTTCTTGTTGTTGTAGGCAGGAGCTCTGTGGACCAAGATGTCTGGTCCAAGCAGATTGACACTACTACTAGTTGTCATAGTACTAGGGTCCAGCAGGAAGCGGGCATTGTAGGTGACCAGTGAAGGATCTGCAATTGCTGTCATGTTGGGACTTGCTACCAGCTGGGGTCTGCAGTGCTGGTATTAGTATTAGTAAAAAAAAAAAAACTTAATATTATATTTAACCTCGTGAACTAGAAGAGGCACTAGGAAGGCCAGAACCATTGCTTTCGTGAGAAAGAATGCTCCTAGCTGCTCC
>CAACVS010000148.1:7266-60058 GCA_900660405.1 Pseudo-nitzschia multistriata
AATGGGGACGAATCCTTTCAGCGCCCATCGGGGCGCGCGAAGTAAAGTCTACTACCACTAACACTGATGGGCGAGCGAGCTTCGACTGTGTGACACGAACGTCAATCGAAGAATCTAAAAAAAGAGAAAACACATGATCACCCACATGCAATAGTTAAAAGACAACTTCCCAAGCCACAGAGTCAGTGCTTCGTTAGAGGAGGGTACACATAAAGTTCGAAAAATCCCTTCTTAGAACTGTTTGAGTCCATTTTATCGACTTTGTTAATAGTAGTATGCCGACTTGGCGAATTTTCTCAACACACAGCAAACGTTTGCGTATCGCACGAGCAACATCAATGAAAACAAGTCGGGATGGAGGAATTAAACCACAACMATAAAGCTTCGAGCTGTTACAGAGCCTCCAGTCGAAATCCTCGCCGCATACGACGCATACGACGGGTRCGACGACGAAATCACAATTTGAGGAAAACAATGGAAGGAATCCGGTTGAGAAGCGACTCTACTGGGTCGACGAAGAACGCCTTTTATCAGGGAACAATTGTGTCCGACTCTCGTCACGACAGCAACAATGATCGCCAATCATTGAGCTCCGATGATCTAGGCGGTGGCCCTCGGCGTAGGAAAAAAGGTAAAAGAAACTACGCCACAGGGAAGCACCCCCCTCTTCCTCGTCGATCTTTGGCTTACAGCTCTGTGGGAAGCAACGATGAACCAAACGACTTCCTAAACGAGATGATGACCCCYGACAATTCGAAYTCAAACACCGAAGATGATCATCCAATCTTTGAGTTTTCTGCGGGAAACGACGATCTCCGGTACATTGGTGATCGTGATCGACGAAGTGTCGACAGTCAACGAGACTCTCTTCGAATGTCGTCAAATTCGCTCTTTGGGACAAATTTACTAATCGACGATGTTTCTAGAGACAGCGGCGGAGATTCCTACGGAGGGCCCATTACTGGGATGTCAATGTTGGGTGACTCAAATGCAAATCCTGATGCCACTCTCGAATTTGTAGGGACGACCGGAGGAAACGGTCAATCGAGACGAATTAGCATGCTCTCGACGAGTTCTGGGGTTTATTTCCAYCAATCTGCTCCACCTGGTCCCTTGTTACAAGCGTWTGCAATTGGAGGAAACAGCCAMTCAGCTGAARCTCCTTTGCTCAATAACATGCCACTGAATTTTTATCCAACTCAGCAAGCGAGCAATATACTTCAATACCCCCCGCAGTATGGTTCAGTGGACGTCGCTCCCAACCAAAAGACGCCATATAGTACCTCAAGCGCATCAAAACCACCTACAATTAAAGAGGACGACGAAAGTAGTATAAAGTCAAGACGCAACACATATTTCTGGAATGAGGTCASTGGAAGATTCGACGTTTCGGGTTGGTTGTCGAAGGATGCTGTATACGACGACGAGGGAATTCCTTATTTTGAAAGCACAGTCAACTGGACTATCGCAGGTACTATTCGATGGCTGTTTTACAATCCAATTTACCCCGAATTTACTTCACTTCAGCAATTTTGTTGGGCTGTCATTCTTGGTGTCTTCATGGGGATATTTACCGCTGGCTGGAAACTCCTCATAGATGCCTGTGTTGAATTCACCTGGAAGAAAGTTCCGGAAAAACTTCTGGAGTGGGGACTATTTACTGGTGTCGATGGGAGATTTCCACTTTATCACTATATGTGGATAACACCTGGTATTCTCAGTGGTATCCTTACTTACATATCACACTCATTGCATACCCGAATTCCAACCCAAGATGATTGGATACACACACTCCATTCGAATGGAATCCAAGAATCAGACACCTTCATACCGACTTTCGCCATTTCAACCATTGGTATGACATCCGGCCTTTCTTTGGGTCCCGAATTGCCTCTCATTCTTACTGCAGGGATGATTGGATCGTGGCTTGGTCGAATCTGTCGACAATCGTTATTGCAAGCACGGGTGATGAATCTTACAGCCGCTGCTGCTGCGATTGGTGGAATGTTTGGATTTCCACTAGCGGGGGGAATATTTGTGATGGAACTCCCACATCGAATGGGGCTTCAATATTTCGAGGCGCTTTCGCCGGCTACAATTGCTTCTATTGTTGCTGTATTGATCAATCGCATTGTTATTGATAACGACGTGACCGGAATGTTTCAGTATCCATTCTTGAGCGAAAGTTTGCCGAGCTATATTTTCAAAGACGCAATTATCTACGGTSTTTTTGGGGGAGCTCTCGGAATATTTTATACCCTGAACGTCAAAGGAATTAAAAAAATTGTATGCCATCTCCTTGATTTTTGTGACAACCCCCCTGTCTCATACGATAACGATGACACACGCACTGTTGACGACTTGGGGGAGTTGACCCCGTTTGTCACTCCGATGATGACCACAAGGAGCAAACCACAATCTCCTTTTGCTGGTCTGATACCTAATAAAGCAACAAGAGCGGCATTGACGAGTACAATCGCGGGCATTGCTGTGGGCATTACGGGAATTTTTCTGCCCCACGTCATGTTTTGGGGAGAGGCTCAATTACAAACCATGATTGACAAAAGAAAAACGCCTCTTCCGATCTTTGGGCAAGGCGATGATCCTACCGCAGATTTGGTGGCTTTAGGCCAGTGCATGATAGACCACGGCCAAGAATCATTCCTCAATATTAGGTGTTCGGTTGCAATCGTCCTTGCAAAGATATTTGTAACGGGATTGAGTCTTGGCACTGGGATAGTCGGTGGTCACTTTTGGGCACCATTGTTTGTTGGGGCAGCTGCGTCTCAATTCTTTACAGAATCYATAAGTATTGCGTCGAAGTGGCTTGGTGTCTCTACATCGTTAACTCAATATCCCTGCGTTGCTCTTCTTTGCATCATGGGTGCAACTCATGTTGTAACATGTAAGTTGGTTTTTTTTTTCTGCTTTCATGATTGTGGATTCATTCTGAGATTTTTCCTAAACGAACTCTTTTCTTCTAGTCCGGGCACACATGGCCATCATTCTGATCTTGACTCTTACAATTGATGCATTTGTTCCTGAGGATTACGCCTTGCGCAATCTCAAGGTTGCTGGAGATTATTCGGCTGTCTTTCCTCTGTTGACAGTTGCGGTCTTCGTCGCATTGCAGATATCTCGCCAWWCAACATTTTATGAAAAACAGCGATCCCGTGGTGATATCCAAGCTCTCCCAGAAGCACTCTGTGAACCTGGAAAAGAAGGGAAACCATTGGTTATGGATTACGAAGGGAAACTACATGCTCTTGATGACAGTGATTATGAGTACGAGACTGACTATGATTCTGACGACGACTTTTCGGAATCTCTGAAGACAAATGAAATATCTGTTACACTGAGCCAAGACGATATTGAAGCCAATTTTCAAGAAAAGAATAAATACAATGCTCCGTCACAATCATCGACCACTTCTTTACCATCCTTACCAAGCGATTCGAAGGAAAAATCGAGCACCGAATTTGGTACATCACCAAGAATTTCACAAATTGCAAAAACTGAATCTAAGCGAAAGAAGAGAATTCAAGTTTTGGACCAACTTTTGAATGGACCGATTGAAACTACAAGTAAAAGGAAGACGCACCGAAGAACCAGGAGTGAGCCTCTTCTATTGGAAGAGATCAATGAACGCAAAAATTCAATGTTCAGCTCTTCCGCTGAAAGTACTGTATGGAAAAAACCCGTATTAAAACGAGTCGACTCGTATGGAGAGATAGACCAGGGGCAACCTTCATTGATGGATCAGGCACGGCGACGTGCCGCCTCTGTTGCGAAAGCTGATAACGGGACGAAGAAGAAGTATTGACTGAAGATATTTATCAAATTTGCACCATGCTCGATTCTCCCGAAGCCTTTAAGTGACCGAAAYGGTATTCAATCAGTCTTTTGTAGAACAACGTAGCAASTTATTTTTTAGACTACTTTACAATCTTTAGACTGAAGTCGACACAAGGGTATCCCTGCGTAAGCTTTCCTTGGCTGACCACATCAACATGTTTGCAAAGGTAATCCGGCATGGTCTCTGTTGTAATTCCCCCACTTGCTTCAACAAGCACRTGGGGAAATTGGTTTTTGAAAGTCTCGGCGTCTTTCTTCAGTTGCTCTGGTTCGAAATTGTCCAGCATAACAATGTCAGCACCGGCAGTGGCAGCTTCGATGGCTTCTTCCAATGATTGGCATTCAACCTCTATTTTCTGGGAGAATCCAGATGCTTTTCTGGCGAGTTTGACTGCCTTTTCGATGGARCCACACGACCAGATATGGTTGTCCTTCAGCATGACCATCTGGCTCAGATCCAGACGATGTGTTGCAACGCCACCTACCAATAGACCATACTTTTCAACGATCCGGAATCCTGGGGTAGTTTTTCTTGTCCCTGCAACGTACCCGTCCCAACCGAGGCCCCTAGCTCGCTCAAGTGCCTCGCGTGAAAGTGTTGCCACCCCCGAGCATCGACTCAGTGTATTTAGTGCCGTTCGTTCGCCCCGCAAAATGTCACGGACGGGACCCGTTACGATCGCTAAGCAAAGTTTTTCATCTTTGATGGCTTTGTAGTCTCCCTCGATCGCAACATCGTCTTGCCACTCGACTTTGCATCCTAGTAGGTCGAATACGTGCTGAAAGAACGGCTTTCCAGCAAAGACGCCCGCCGATTTCATCAATAGCTTGGCCTGTTTTTCTTCGGTTCCCACCACTAAACCACCAACATCGAAAGATGGAATATCGTCGGCCAGCCATCCTTGAATCACCTGGTCGAGGTTTTGCGGTAGTAAAGCACTGAAATCTGTCGTAGTTGTTGCCATGGTTCTTGTTATATGTCAAAGGATTGGCAGATTATCACTTGATCGGAAGCTGAATGTGGACTGTGGAAAGGATTCTACAAGGTGACAAAGGTTGTTGTATTGACGGAATCGAGCAACATTTTGTACGAGCACGGTTTACTAGAACAGTAAGCTCAAACCTCACAACGAATGATGCCAAAASGGAACGCGGAAGAAGGACAGACAAGAAAAAACTGGATTTTAGATTTTTCTTTCCGCCGCCGCCGCCAGTCGTGCCATGCTGTATTTCCGAACGGAAAATACGAGTGCTTCTACTACACTACGAGTACGTACCGGTACAGAGTTAAGAGCCTCGCTACCGTACGGAAAAAATTGACGAGAATAGAATACCAACATCGATCCTGTTCCTACCGGTATTCCAAGAAGACACTGGCACTCATGAAGCATCAGATGGTAACTTGTGCCAACTTGGCTCTACGAAAAGCTAAGGATCGAGAAAAAAAGATGGTCTCAATGGCTTTTGGTTTTATTTGAAGACAGTTGCTACGAGAAAAATACTCGCTATGATTGAATCTAGAAATAAATATGAAATCGAAAAAATTAAAAAAATCTACCAGTAATTGTGACACCGTTGGGGCCTGCTGCCTTTAGCTGTCTGATAATTTCGGCGCTGGCTTCTAGTGTGAAATCAAATTCTCCGGTCACACTTCCCATCGTGAATTCAACTTCGTTGCTCGACACAGCGATGGAAGATTCACCGAAAGGCGAGAAGGAGTTTGTGAAAGACGGAATTCCTCCCCCAAGAGTATCGGCGTACGTTGGGACACCAGCTCCGTCAATGGTCGAGGAAGAAACAAGGTTGCTTGCGTASGTATTAATACCAGCACCACCGGCTAGGACAGAGGTGAGTGGCAATGTTTCAACGTAAGTTGTGATTCCGGCTCCTGAGACAGCGGAGTCACTGTTGGAAAGAGCGTCCARGTACGATGCAGAGCTTCCAGCTACGGACCCAACATCTGAAACAGCAGCTACAGGGGCTGCGGCAACGGGCGTAGGTGCAGCAGCCACGGGGGCGGCRGCTACCGGAGCAGGAGCATCAATCGAAGCACCAATTTCGGATGCGTAAGCATTGAGAGAAGAAGCGTAGGTGTTGATACCGGCACCTCCGACGGCAGCATTCTTGGGAAGAGCATCGAGGTAGCTAGTAATGCCAGGACCAGTAACACTGGTGGCGCCGTTTCCAAGGATATCCAAGTAAGAAGCGCTGCTCCCWGCGGTACCGGGACTGGAAGCAGCAACGGAAGGYGCAGAACTTCCTACTCCACCCAAAGCATCCAGGTATCCCGAAGAGGTCGATGCAGGAACATCCTCTGATCCACTTGTGAAATAGAAAGCAGGACTATCCGCAGACTGGTCGGTTACTTCGTCGGTGAAGTAGAAAGGGGGTTCCTCAGCAGYGGCGGGTGGGGCAGCAACTGCAGGAGCAGCTCCGCCGAGGGTATCAAGGTAGGAGAAGGAGTGGGCGGGGGCCGCACTAAGGGCCAGGATTGCTGCAGCGCAAAATTTCATATTTACTTGTGTTGTTCTAGTCACTAATGGAATGCTTTTGTGACCATGAAGGGATGTGCGGTGGATCTTGAAATACCATCGAACTTGTACTTCAAAGACACAACAGATTCGTTCAATGATACGATTGTTTTTAAAAAACGAGACATGAATTGTCGAAGGTTCTAGATCCATTCTAATTGGTTCATTCCAATCACATACCAAGAAATAACGATTTTTATTTTTTTTTAATTTTCATTACAAACTCCTACCGCASAGTCTACGAAAACTGACGTCCAGCATACTGACGTCACTAATTTGAAATGACATAACGTAAAAAATAGGCATGCAGGCGTCCCTTCCACGGTCGCCTCGAGGATTGAGACGGCGCGGCGTAAGTTAAAAACTAATGAACGCGCCCGAATTGCCAAGTTTTTTGTGTTGTTTCTTTCGAATTTCTAAATTCTACCCTCTATTCCGTACAATGGGTACGAGGGATAGGAATATCGCCCGCCCGCGCAGCGCCGCGATGTGCTGTTATTATCGGTGAAAGGATCTACTAGTGTTCTCATATGGGTACAAGTACGTACTGAATGAATGCTCAAAAATGAGCGGGGCTGCTACTGAATTAATGCTCAAAAATGAGCGGGGCTGCTGAGTGGTCCAACCCGAATATGTGACCCTACTTAGGACATATATTTTGGGACGAATGAAGTACCTTATCGCGAATACGCTACGAGCCTTAACCATAATGCAATTGCGTCATGGATATCCAACGGATATCTCTCTAAATCGAAAATAAACCGCGACATAATTTTTTTCGATTTGTATCAAATTGTTCGTACGGTACCCTAGCCTACGTACGTTCCGAAACGTATCGTACAGTATCACCACCTTACCGAACCCTACGGTAARTATAGCGGTTAGTTTACAGATCGAACGCCAATTGCCCTGCCTTCTCACCCGTAGGAGAACACTGCTAACGCAAGCCAAAGTAGTTGAGTTCGGAACTTTRAAGTGCACAAGTTCATAAAAACCATGAGTGAAGCCGAGAAAAGGAAGACACAAATGGATCACCGACGAGCAGAAATGAATGAYGACGAGCCCGCATTGGAAGGATACGAGCGGTGAGTAACCATGTTGCGTGATGCTTGAGCGACCGTTGATTTCGTCGCGTGTCTTTCTTCTTTTGTTTYGCTATGAGAATCGGCGCTTGGCTCATCCTTTGAACRCTATATTTTGATCTGATAGGACCGATATGATCGGGCAGGGTGCGTACGGAATAGTTTACAAAGGAAAAAAAGAAGACACGGGCGACACTGTAGCGATTAAGAGGATCCCTTTCGCAGATTCAACTCCCGAAGGGGGTGTTCCCTGCAATGTCATCCGCGAGATTTCTTTGTTGAGGGAACTAGATCACCCAAACGTGGTGAAGTTACTGGATATTATCCAGGCACACCCAGGAGGACTATACTTAGTTTTCGAATACGTCGCGCATGATTTGAAAACGTACATGGATCAGTATCAGACGTCCGACGATATTTCCGAGCGAGTGGGACTTCCCCATGCAACAGTAAAGAGCTTTTTGCGCCAAATCATAGCCGGCGTCGGTTGTTGTCACACGTTTAGAATTTTGCATCGAGAYTTGAAACCCCACAATTTGTTGATTACTGGAGATGGAAAACAAGTCAAGCTCGCCGATTTTGGTTTGGCTAGATTATCTGCMATACCAAATGGCCCTTAYACTTTCGAGGTTGTTACATTGTGGTATCGTGCTCCCGAATTACTCCTTGGGGCCAATCGATATTCTACATCGGTCGATGTGTGGTCGATTGGATGTATCTTTGCAGAAATGGCTACAGGCATGCCACTTTTTCCTGGTCGGTCCGACATCGACCAAATTTTCAAGATTTTTCAAAGGAAAGGTACTCCAACTTCAGAAATGTGGCCAGCTGTTGCGAGACTTCCGCATTACAATGCTGAATTTCCACAGTGGAGGGAGAGACCTATAACAGATCAAGTACCCATGAGCTCTCTTGGAAGCAATAATGCTGTAGATCTGCTTACAAAGTTACTGATGTATGATCCAGATCGACGGATTGCATGCAAAACGGCTCTGCAGCATCCTTATTTCTTTGAATAAAAAATTGGAGCTCTGGATACAAGTAACATTTCTGAAATCGGGCTGAAATCGGGATTCCAAAAAAATCTCTACGACACATCTATGGTAGACTGCATATTCCGATTAARACTATTTTTCGARTTTCTTGTACATGACTGTCTACGCGTCGATATGTCGCTTCAATAGATAMGAAGTTCTAGCAAAGACAAAGAAAACAGTTTTGATCATGTTTGAGCTGAKCCTAATCTCCCGTGGCATTGATGACGACATCTTTTCATAGATCACTTGTATATCAGAACCCAAGAGATGGTCACTGATATTTTTTCGAGTTGTGATCTTCGTTGCTATGAAGCTCCTTCWGTGATCGAGGTCGAGTTACCAAAACGCATGGTATCAGAATGGCCCAGTGTGCCAGTTGAAGAACGAAAGATGAGGCCGGGGTGGCAGGAAACGTCAGAAATGCGTATTCTATTGACGCAAGTAACAATATCCGTATGGGAACAGGATACAAAGTTTCTCTCCATAGAAGATATGGTAAAGATGGAAAGTACCAAGAATAAAATTGATAGTGCAATGTTCGTGCACAACAGACTCCAACAAAATTTGATATAAAAAGAGTRGAAAGGATTTGTTCCTGAGAAAGGTTTTTGTGTTTTCCGACCGGGAGGCATTTGTGGAGCCTATAATGATAAATACATAGCAACCCAAGGTGGAGAAAAAGCAAAAATATTGCCAATGGCTTTGAGAGGAAAATATCCTCGGGAAGGAACTTYAAGTTCACCGTCCACTTGAAAAAAAACTGACGATCAAGTTCAAATGCTTTCCGTAGATATGATGTTGGATATCGAGCCAAAAAGGGAGCTCCGATGATGAGTTGAGTGACACCACAGATCGCTAGTCGTGGTATGGTCATGATTGGACTTGTTTCGATCAAAAGGTATAGTAAACCTGGTGCAAAAAGCAAGACATTCATTTTGAGGGAGACTGCCAAAGAAAAYACAAAGCAACCTAGGTTCCACTTGTTTTCCATGAAGCACCAAAATGAGATGTATGCCACTAGCATTGTTGGGCCGTCGTTGAAGAGACGAAGCAAAAATATACTGTGGTACCTCTTCGAAAKACAAAGAAGCCCCATCGCTATGCGAAACGACCAGACTTCGTGGGTAAGGGAACAAGAGGCATTGTCAGAAATTTCGCTCGTTTTTGAACCTTCGAATTGTCGCGTTTTCCGAACTTGTCGTAGAACCATCAAGTAAAGTCCGAAGACGACGGACTGAGTCAACACGTAAAACCCAAGGAAAATGATTTGAGCTTCCGGGATTTTGCGATCTGTTAACCACTGTAAGAATCCAAATAGATACAAGAATCCAGCCGGGTATACTAAAGGCCCAGTATCCCCATGAATTTTTCGATAATCGTATTCTCCGTCCAACCAAAACTCAACTTCTTGCATGTAAGCAACCCAATCTATTTCGGTGTAAGGAACTTTTTGAATAATCAAAAGCCCTAAAGCGAACTCTACAACAATTAAACAGCTTGCGAACAGTATGTCGTATCGCTCCTTGGCGAGCTCGGTGTAAGCATGTTTCAGTGTCTTCATCCCCAAATCGTTCAAGCTTTCATCAGAAACGGTATCCAGTTTTGAACGAGTGCGTAGTTTTGCCGAAAAACTCGGACTCTGAAKTACGCTAGTTAATCATCAGGGGTAGSTCAGAATGTTTTGCTAAATCCCGAGTAGCTAGTGAATAACCTCACTCCTCTATTGTAAACCACGTATTAACACGCAGTACGGAGTCTATTAACATTTGCAGGTGCAACAAAGGAACGAGCCTATTAACATTWGCACAGAATGCCTTGTCGGTTGAAAAAACGAAGCGTACCGTGTCGTTCAATGTGCGTAGGTACGGTAGTTCGTAGCAATTCGTAGCAACTGGACGTTATTAAAAACGAGTGAAAAACCGTTTTTCAAAAACGTATCTCTACCGGCGCGTACGGTACTCGTACCATACGGTACGAAGGAAGTGCAAATGGAAGTCTGTTATGGTACTGTATGGTAGTAACATATGGTACGTACCAGGTGAAAGCAAAAAGTGGAGGAGCTTGCTCGAAACTGCCGGTACGGGAACTCTTCTGTCGAACTAGTACGAAACATTTTCTTGCTAGTATTAGCYATGTCTAAAAGCAGTWGTCAAAAAGTGTGTTATTCGTTGCATCTCTGTTCGCGATTGCAGATGATAAACGGTGAGCACTAGTAATCGTACATGACACGACTTCGAACTAGATGCTACATTTGCTCCAACTGCCGACGATAACATCGATGYGTWATGGGAGGTATATGCAAGAAACAAGCTGCATTCTTCATTGTTGAATCCATTGTCTAGTAGATGCACTCATACGATAGGAGTACTATGAGTAGTAAGTTGATGAATAATGGGTCGGAATAAGAACGGCCATGAAGATWAATACGGTTCTCTCTCGCAACGAATATTTGCACGGAGAAAAAAGGATATTTGCATTRTATCATCAGAAATCTTATTACTCCGCTCAATCCTCAAATGCTTGTCTTCCTTGCTATGACACGYTGGGGAGGAGGAGACAATCCTATATTCGCTGCTTGATGACGACTTGGTGGGTAGTATTTTTTCCCGCGGACACCATTTTGAGGTGTTCGGTTTGCTCCCTTGCGAAGCGCTGGACTCTTTTTGATTCGTCCTGGGGATGCCAATARATTTCCCTTCAGCGCCGCCTTTCCAGTAACCCATGGATGATCTAAGGCTTGATCTGCCGTATAACGTCGGGCAGGATTCACGTCGAGTAAATGGGATAGAAGGTCCTTCGCCGAAGGCGATAAATTCTTAGCCCATCGTGGAAACCGTAGTACAAACTTTGCGCGAACTAAATCATCGCTGGGAACAGTTGTAGAATCGTCGTCGAATGGCAAACATCCACACAACAATACAAAAACAATCACACCTAATGCCCAGGTGTCTACAGCCTTTGTGTAGTTTCTTCGTTGCAACATTTCAGGAGCCAAATAACCACGAGTACCAAGAAAACTCTGTGCAACTGGTTCCGTCATGCACTATTAATACGGTAAATATTTGTAAAAAAAATTGAAGGATGCAGAAGCGTGAATGTCCTTAGCCTACGATTTCTCAAATAATTTGGTAAACTTCGTATGCTCGATACACGTACCTTCGATAAACCAAAATCAATTATTTTGACATCAACAGAATCATGAGGCCCGTTCGGTTTACGTCTTAAAAGAAGGCTTTCAAAACACAAACGACGACTGAGATATATTGCACGTATTCAATAGTATACCACCGAAGAAAAACTGTCAATTTCACGATTGCCCGTTTCTAATTGGACTTACTTTTCTGGTTTTAAATCTCTGTGGACAATATTTTGTGAATGCATGTAAACCATGGCGCTTGTAACTTTTCGAACAATACTTGATGCCTCGTCTTCTGTCAGAGTCCCCTTTTGTACAACATAATCAAAAAGCTCACCGCCTTCCATTAGTTCCATGACAATGAATATTTTTTCCTCGCTTATGAAGACATCTAGAAGCTGGATTATGCTGGGATGGTCGAGAGCTCGAAGAGCCTCAATCTCTGTATGAAATTGTTCCATCATTCCATGGAAACGTTCTTCTATCATCTGCTTGTCAATAATTTTGCATGCGTAGTGAGCACCAGTTTTTTTGTCGACACATCTGTGGCAAGTTGAAGTTGAACCGACCCCTAACACTTCCATCAGTTGGTACTTTTGGTGAAGTGCCGCTTCAGCATCCTTTGGTTGAAGTATCGCACAGATCGAGAACATTTCGGGATTAAAAAGAGAGATTACACGATTTTTAGTATTGAATTCTCGTTTCAGAAAATAAGTAAGCAATATCTTGCTGATAAACACAGCATAAAAACAATGTTGTCTTCATATCATTCGSTACCGGAGTCGTCTTTGTATCCTAAGATGAAGTGAAGCCGACATGTAAATTTCATCGTCGACTTTCTCACGAGTCAGGTGTAATCGTTCACGTACCGATCCTTCGAAAACACCAGCAGTTCGTGAACTGTTGTTYGTTTGCGCCACGTTCCCATAAAGGCTGTTCATGTTCGAAGCCGACGAAGTCTCTTTTTCCAGCCCGTCGTATCGACTACTAAACTCCCGTTGTTTTCGCCTCGACGCTGGAATGTCAGGTAAGGGTGATCCCAAAGGATCATTTAATTTCGCATTTCGCTTGAATGGAGTTTCGATCCCAAAACATGGACGGCAATCTTCGTCGGCATCGGCGCTTTGTTGAGCTCCCATTTTGAATAATTCCGTGTCGCAAAGGCGAAGAAGTCAACGCCTTGGCACTCGTCAGCGTGAGTAGTCTTTGCCTTATCTGATGCAATGAGTTATCATAAATTCTATCTTGCGATTCTTTCGAAATATGGACGAAGATGACACGACCATTCAACAACTTCTTGTAATTTCCTAGTTGCCAGATACTTCCTTGTTTTTCGTAGTTTATCGAGAGAGCATTTCATATCATTCTCAAAAATCCTTTCTGTTTCTCGAAGTTTGTTAACTACCAATAATGTTCGTACCTTACGTACTCGTACCAAAGAGTGCCATCTGGTTTTACGACAACATAGTACGGGCGCTCGTACCCAACGTACGGGGGAAGCAGTGGTTCTTCGTTCTTTCMCTGTTGCTTTCTTCATTTCGCTCTCRTASAGGTGGCTCTTAGCTTTGGTCACCGGCCATTTCGCGCGCAGGAAAGGTGCGGAAAATAGAAACTACTGTAAGAGTTTCGTATGTACATCCTGTACAGGTACGTACTCGCATTTTTCGGTACTTYATGGTCCCCTGCGTGACTACTCGTACCGTACCCCTGCCCATACAGTATATTTGTTACGGTAGGTGCAGTACTCGGACGCAGTACGCAAACAGTAGTACGTAGTAAGGCATGGATCTCAACATAATGCGAACGGATGGCRCATTTTTTCTCAGGGRTTTTCGTWAWGGCAGGTCCAAAAGAGACAATAATAGCTTGTTGCGAAGGGAGATAGTACGAGTACTCAGTATCGAAACCTGTTCGGTCGATACGCAAGGTAGGAAGGTAAATATGGATGCTACCRCACAACACAATCGAAAAGCCAACAAGTTAAAGGATGGYCCGTGTTCGAAAGCATACGAGCGATTGGAAGCATGCGCTGCCAGACGAGATGTTCTGAATCGGAGTGAAAAAGATCGTATGCAATCCTGTCCGTCGGAGACCGATGTTTTGATAAAGTGTATACACAAGAATCCTTTATTTTTCCAAGGCAATTGAGAAATAGAATTTAATTATATCTTAATTATAATTTTCTGGACTCAAGAACACAACTCTGCTGCTGACTCCAACATGGATACCTCTTCGTCGGTAAGTGACCAGCCAACACAACCAGCCAATTGCTCGGCATCTTTCGGGCTATTAACTTCCGCCAACGGAACTGCCCCTTTAGCAACTACGTAGTTCAGTGCAACTTGAGCTGTTGTAATATCTGTGTTCACCTTTTTCTATTGCGCSATTAAAAATTGAAATAATTTCGTGAGATAGAATCTAAAAAAAAACATAAATCCAGAAGATAATCCACACAACGACAGCACTGACCTCGGGTCCCTTCGTCCGACCCTTTAGTTTCCGTCCCTCGCGGAGCAATCTCGTCCTTACTCGTTCCGCGACGCTCTCTAGCATACTGTGAAGTGGTTGATATTTTTCTAAAGTTTTGAACGAATATTTTGACCCGGCCGATGCCACTCCACCAGATGGATTTGATGCGGTGTACTGCGCGGATGCCAATCCAGATCCWTCAGGATTTCGGATYAGTGGAACTACTCCCTGTGCTTTGCAAGATTCGATCCATTTCTCTTTTTTTCGGTTAGTCAAAGAAAATTCGAAGCAATTAGTGGTGATCGACAAYCCAACTGAATCCAGTTTTTGGTTCAAACGACGCATTCGAAGTGGGGACACATTTTGAACACCAACAAAGTTTGCTGTTCCTTCGTCTATGACTGCATCTGCCATCCCCTTGATAATACCACCAGATGGCAACCATCCGATGTTTTTGGCTTGATAAACATCAACTACTGGCTGGTCGAGTGTTTCGCAGGACGCCGATAGTCCCGAAATCAATCCACCTTTGGTACGCTCCCATATCTGATTGTCGTATGTAGAAACTAGCAATGGAGGAATTTCGCTTTCTTGGTTTTCTTTGATCAATTTCGAAAGAATTGCTTCGGATGACAGATCCATTTTTGCCATACTTTTTCCGTAGGCAGGCGATGTTTCAAAGAGGAAAATTCCCTCCTCTAACAGCTTGTTGTATGCAACCTGCAAATCACCCGGAACAAATTTTCCTTCGCGAAGCTGTTTCTTCTTTAGCTTACCCGATGGGACAAAACCTTCCTTTTGTTCTCCCCAGCATCTCGTTGATACACCGAGACGATTGGGTATATGAAGATCATTCTCGTCGTCATAGTCGGCGAGATAATCGAATCCCGCATCGTCATTCCTGCTGCTTGTTGGCTTATCATTGTCTTCGTCCTTGTCCTTCTTTTTAGGCTTTCGCTTCTTTCGAGTTGTTTTGAAATCGGGAACGAAGTCCGAGTCCAGGTCGAAATCATCAAGGAGGTCGTTTGCAAAATCGTCGTCATCAACAGCATCCTCGCTAGGGAGTTCCTCCTTGCTTTTCCTTCGGATCCCGCTTCGCTTTCCAAGCATCTTGTAGAGTTCGTCATCGTCTAGGGACGAGAAGAGTCGAACAGTCGACGGTTGCAGAGCAGAAAWCCCAGAAGTTGACGGAGATGCTRACGACAAAGCCCGAGGGGTGAACGCATCCGTGGTCGAGGCGGTTTGCAAGGCAACAAATAGCGCGGCGAGAGAACGATTTTTCCCGATCATAATACTTTKGCAAGCGCGTCGTTGCTAGAATGGGTYAATGGAGATCGGTTGTCTTGATTGCCGYAGTGTGTTACTTCCAATGGTTTAAAGGTACGGATAATGAAAGAAAMCGCACGTTGAACAATCTTACGGTGTTGTCAACACAACGGCAACTCACTCGATAGCTCGGGATCGAGAAACGGCTGATCGATTACGTAATTGTACCTACGATACGATCCTACTCCTACCCCTTAAGTCGTTTTTTGTTGACATCATCGACGTGTCACGAGMGCCTACGCGTGGAACGTATGGTGCAGTGATGCAAATTCTTAATTCAAGTGTTATTTTTCTATTTTCTGAACCTTGGAGGTCATATTACATCATGTAGCTAGTAGTATTACATACTAACACAAATACAAGTACTATTAGTAATCTTCTAAATTAAAAGGCAGAAATTATCAAATCCTCAGGTTCTTTGGGTTGTTTTGGTGATACTAGTACCACCCCCACCACAGTTTTTTCTTGCTCTTCCTCCTCCTCTTTCTCCAGAAGAAAAAATCATCTCCTTGTGGCGGTAGTACTACTAGTACTAGCTAGTAGTAGTAGTATGATCACACCAAGAAGCCACCACCAATTCCAAACAACACCAAGAAGTTTACTAAGTCCTCTTGTTCTTCTGCTTACTATCATTCAGTTTCTAAAAGTGTTTCTCTTTTGATTTCCTCTTGTAACTGCTGCAGTATCAGCAGTAGTAGTACTCATTTCTTAACCAAATGACATTACTACTAGTAGTAGTAGTCCTCCTCCTCGTCCTAGCACTGTACTAAATCTACTATTAAATCTACTACTATTAAAGGAGTTACAATATTTTTTTCAACAAACCCTTGCGGTCGAAGGGAAGACGTTGGTTGAGATTCCTAAAAAATCGATCCGCAAAGTTCAATCGTCACGTTCTAGGGGTGTTGGGTTTTGAACTTGAAACGAGAAAGAATCATGAAGTCGTCACCGTTTCGGATCACGGGTGTTTTCGGAGTTTCCCAAAGTAATCACGGATACCTCTGCCATTGAGATCCTACAACATACCAGCAGACCCGAACCGGATACAGCACAACAGAATAAAACGACACGACACGACACGACACGAATCGAACCCTTCCGATACAAGACGAACGCAAAATGACGGCGATCCGAATCACCACGTGCACTGTCGTAGCTCTAGCTTGCTATCTTAGCTTCCAAACGCAAACCTCTCTTGCGTTTACGACGACGGCGGCGGCGACGAAAGCGTGCCAGAAACCGGGAGTTCCGCAGCAGCGATGCGATCGCTTCGCCACGGTTTTGAACTCGACGCCAGAACCCGAAGGGCCCGGCGACGAGGAAGAACCACAAATGCCCACCGCCTACGTTCCCCCGGCACCGGCACGAAACACCCCCCAGCAGGTAGCGCAGCGGCGTATGGACCCCCTCATGGCCTCGCTCACGAGGGACACCTCCAATGCCGCTCCRGACCAACCCACGCAGAACGTACCCTTCTTTGGGGAAATCCCGGCCGACGGCACCCTCCTCCTCCTGGTCCCCGCCGTCCTCTTTGCCTCCCTCGGATTCCTCATGAGCATCGTGATCGCCGTGCAATCCTCGGACCAGATCGTAGAATCGTTTTCGAAGGTGGGCGACACCGTGGCGCAGACGGCCATCGAACGAACCAATCGAGTCTACGACGAAAACACCTGCCGTGGTTTTTGCGGCAGTCCGCAGCAGGAGGATGTTGATGCGCTGCAAAATTTCATGGAATCAATCACGCGAAGTGCAAGGGAAGGCAAACAATAAAACAAACAAGTCGATCGAAWTAAACGCCCGCTATCTTGTCTCCTGCGTGAAAACTGGTTGTGGAGCTATAATCACCCCTAGAAACCAAATCAATTCGATGGCACAAGAGAGAAATCCTTTGCTTGTTTAGTTTGATCACTCAAAACTCTTTTGGTTCGACMMACTTTATTCTTTCGGTTCAACCCTTGGTGAATCTGGATCGTACAAGCACAACTGTAGCAGGGCACAAAAAGGTAGAATCGATCAAAAAACAGGCATAACTGTAGCACYTTTCAGCAGTAATACTCATGAAGCTCCAAGAGAAAAATGTTTGAATTCAAAAGTATTTTTAATTTTTATTAGTTRTATTCACTGTGAATGACCCGATTARAGTTCGTCATCACCGAAGTCACCGGCATCTTCGTCTGCGCCTCCACCAGATCCGGCGTAAACATTTCGCATGATAGGGTTGGCCACTTGCTCAACTTCCTTCATCTTCTCGTCGTAATCTTCCTTGTCGGCTTCAGGGTTTTCGTCCATCCAGTCAAGGGTCTCGTCAAGCATGTCTTGCAATTCCTTCTTGTCCTCGGCAGAGATGTTGTCAGCAACACCCTTTTCGTCATCTTCAAGAGTGTTCTTGAGGTTGTAGAGGTAAGATTCCAATCCATTTCGGGCATCGATACGTTCCTTGATCTTCTTGTCTTCCTCAGCGTAATCCTCGGCTTCCTTGACCATGCGTTCGATTTCTTCGTCAGAGAGACGTCCCTTTTCGGCAGTGATAGTAATCTTTTCGGCCTTTCCGGTTCCCTTATCTTCGGCAGAAACTTGCAAGATACCGTTGGCATCGACTTCAAAAGTAACTTCGATTTGGGGGACTCCACGAGGGGCAGGAGGGATTCCAGTCAATTCGAACTTTCCGAGGTTGTGGCAATCCTTGGTCATGGATCGCTCTCCTTCGTAGACCTGGATCATWACAACACTCTGGTTATCTTGGTGGGTGGAGAAAGTTTCTGTGAAAATGATAAAAAATTACATGTGAGGAAAGAAGAAAATCATCTTCGATAGAATGCTGGGAAGATTCCATTCAATTTGAAAATACTTACGGGACTTCTTGGTGGGGATTGTTGTACCACGGTTGATAAGCTTGGTCATGACTCCTCCGACGGTTTCAATACCTTGGGAAAGGGGGGTAACATCCAAAAGAAGAATTTCACTGGTAGCATCGCCACCCTCTCCAGACAAGATACCTCCCTGAACGGCGGCACCGTAAGCGACAGCTTCATCGGGGTTGATTCCCTTCGAAGGATCTTTTCCTCCGAAGTATTCGGAAATAAGTTGTTGGACCTTAGGGATACGAGTGGATCCACCGACCAACACGATTTCGTCGATTTCACTCTTGCTCAAATCAGCATCTTCCATGACACGGGAGACAGGTCCCATGGTCTTCTTGAACAAGTCGTTGTTCAATTCCTCGAATCGAGCACGGGTCAAGGTCTCACTGAGATCGTAACCATCGGCGAGCTCTTCGATTTCCAAACGGGCTTGTTGCTGCGAGGAAAGAGCACGCTTGACACGTTCGACTTCCTTTCGGAGCTTTTGGAGGGCACGCTTGTCGCCAGAGATATCGATGTCGGACTTCTTCTTCATCATCTTGATGAAGTATTGCATGACACGTTGATCGAAATCTTCTCCTCCCAAGTGGGTATCACCGTTGGTGGCCAARACTTCGAAAACACCGGAGTCGATGGTCAACAAAGTGACATCGAATGTACCTCCTCCAAGATCAAAAACAAGAACATTGGATTCTCCTCCGGTCTTGTCCATACCGTAGGCAATGGCAGCAGCAGTAGGCTCGTTGATGATACGCTCGACCTTCATTCCAGAGATGGTTCCGGCATCCTTGGTGGCTTGACGCTGGGCATCGTTGAAGTAAGCAGGAACAGTAACAACAGCGTTCTTGATATCCTTACCCAAGAAAGTTTCTGCGGTAGACTTCATCTTCTGAAGGATCATGGCAGAAACTTCTTCAGGGGCGTACTTGGATTTCTTTCCGCCAACAGTGACCTGGATCATGGGTTTGTCCTTGTCGGAGACGATTTCGTAAGGAACAAGTTTCTTGTCGGCTTGGACGGATTTGTCAGAAAATTTGCGTCCRATCAATCGCTTCACATCGAAGACAGTGTTTTCGGGGTTGATGGTGGCTTGATTCTTGGCRGCATCTCCTACAAGACGCTCGGTGTTATCCAAAAAGGCAACGTACGAAGGAGTGATACGGTTACCCTGGTCGTTGGCAATAATTTCAACACGTCCATTCTTGAAGACACCAACACAAGAGTAAGTGGTTCCGAGATCGATACCAATAACGGTTCCCATTTGTTCCTCCTCTTCGGCACGGGCAGTGTATGGCGAGGCCAAAAGGGCCACTGTCGTATTTAATTTCGGATGCAATTAAAGCATTTCATCATGCCATGGAAAAATGTGCAAAAGATACCATTCGGTTCGAAACAAAAAAATRAGACATGTGTGAGCATACTTAGCTTTACATTGGTAACATGGAAATGAGKTACGTCTGCCAATCTCTGAATCTACAATGCCMAAATGAGGTGATAGCAGTTGAATCACCAAAAAACTCAAAAATGAATCGACCAACAAACGWCATTCCGCGAATCTTTCAGTCTYAGAATTCAATCTTCGCTCCTCGAACGCCCTATGCATGTCACAGTCCATTCACTTACAAGCGGCGACGGCAAGCTTGGCGAAGTACATTTTAGACTAATGTATTTTATTTCTTGTAGTGGGTGTTCAATGTATTGTCACAAAGAAATATGACGAGAACTGCTATTATGACTTTTGTCGATAACTTTCTGAGAGGTTTTTGAGTTTTGAGGTTGATCCGTCGTACGGTACGTACGGTGGTGCTGTGCGGTGTACGTTTCATTCTTTGCATCCTTGTCGTTTGCGTGGCTCAATTTTCATCACGATTAGTCACGTAGGAAAAGCATTCTTAGATCATCCACGACGATATGGGCGAAACCAACTTTTCAAGATTAGACTCGCTGTGGGCCGCTAGTTTTTGKTCATACAAATACTCGTAGSGCGGAAAATTTGGTGGGAGAATCGAACGCATGAAGCCAGACGTGAGACAAATAACCGAAAATTAGCAACGTGGCGTTTTTCCCCAAAAATCAGTTTGCCGTGTGACCCCGTTTCGAACTCATGGTGAGATGAAAATCAAAAATTAGCACGTGGCGTTTTTTTTTTCATGTCTTCATGGTGCGATCTATTCTCTTTTCAATTCTGCAAAAGTTTATCCGCGAAAAAATGAAAGAGCAAAAACTCGTGTCACTGAATACTTAATGGTTCATTCCCTAAAATCTCGSCAGGGCCATTCCGAACCTAACAAACCGGATCCCCCCCCCCYTTTTTTAATTTCCCCCTGTTCACCTGAAATTATCTACRGGTATTTTTGACCAAAAATTGTGAGTCAAAATGAATGTCTAAATTCTCTGAATCTAGAAACCCCCTTTCTCTAGAGTTTGACACAAAGAGTGAAACTCTGGAGCCATAAGAAGTACTAGATGAGGAACTTAAATGAACTACTTCCTCCGGTCCACTAGTATATGTGTCATTTTATCACCTTTACTACTGAAATAAGGTTGGTATTTGGGTGATTGGAATGCTTCTTTTTTTGCTTAACAGATCTATTATAGTGGTGTACACTTGTGTTAAGTGTATATCATTAGTGAACTCTTTATGGCTGTTCAAACCGAGCCATTTTTGGCATATTAATGTGATTTCACCGTCAGTTACGCTCTACCAGTCATTTAAAGAAGGGATCAAATACAGCTTTAGAAAGCTTAGACTGAGAGCTTTATCATGATATTCTTATTGTACTTATTGAGAAGGTTCTTATGCGGTCATAGTGGGTCACTAGAGAACACAAATATTGCTTGGGCACTTATTCAGGCTGTGCAGTTTTCATGTGGTTCTTTTACAATTTTTGAGCTGGAGAATGGATGCGAAGAGAAAAAAAAGTGCTGTGCGCATGGTGCACTGTGTTATTTTCACGTGATAATTTTCACTTGCACCTCCCAATTTCCTCTTTTTGACGCCTTTCTGTAACTCACTTCGCTCTTTCCATGCAATTGACTAAGACCGGCTTCTTTGCTATCCAAGCCTTCTTCCTTGCACCTCAAGTGACTCATTGAAGTTGAGCCTACGCACCTCCACTACTACGCGCCTCCACTGAGCACCTCCACTGAGCGCCTCCACTAAGAGTGGGGAAGACCGACTCACGTCTCCGTTGCTCATTGATGTTGAGCCAACCACTAAGAGGGGGGAAGCATAGGATGGACTCGTCTGGCGCCTCCGTTGCTTGCACTAAGAGGGGGGAAGCCATCCAACGACTTGCCTCGCACCTCCATTGCAGGGAATTGCGTCTCCATTGCTTCCACTAAGAGGGGGGAAGACCGACTCGCGTCTCCGCGCCTCCACTGTCTCCGTTGAGCCAACGCGCCTCCACTAGTAAGAGGGGGGAAGCTGTCTCTGTGCCTCCACTAGGTGCCTCCACTGAGTGCCTTGCCTCGCGCCCACTAAGAGGGGGGAAGTGAGATCCAGCCAACTCGTCTCTGTTGCTTCCACTAAGAGGGATCCATCAACAAGTCTGCCTCTCCTTTGTGCCTCCACAAAGAGGGGGGAAGCAAATGACTGACTTGCCTCGCCTCCATTGGTTCATCTCCATTGCTCAACAATCAACCATTAGGTTGTCTCTTTACTATTGCTGCTTGTTGTTTTCTTTGTTTTATCTCACTTTCCCTCCCCTTGATTCTTTTTAAAGCAAATCAAACACAGACACAATGGTTACGGATGCGACGATTACGGACGCAAGGCTACTCCTTACTGCTGGGGAAGAGACTGCAGTCTTGTCTTCAGCAAGCAGCAATGGCAATTCCTCAAGCAGTGACACATCTCCTAGTAAAAAGCTGAGCAAGAACTTGACAAACAATCAGAGACTTGCCATTGTCCAGTATCTTTTGCAGCATCATCAAAGAAGCTCTACTGGAAAGTAGGTTCTGGAAAGGGGAGCTCTCAAGGAAGCAGCATCAACCTACGACGTATCAGTAAGGACAATTGCAAGGGTTTGGAAATGGTACAAGCAAACTGTGGATCCTATCACTTGCCCTGCTGGTGATGTGCTATCTAGAAGACACAACTCTGGTTGCAAAGTCAAGCATATGGAAGGATTGGATGAGGCTGTAAGGAATGTTCCGCTGAAAGATCGAGGTGATCTAAGAAGTCTTTCTGCTGCTACTGGATTTCCTAAGACATCTCTTCTTCGTATGGTAAAGCGTGGTAACATTAAAAAGCACAAAGGGAGTACCAAGCCACTACTAACTCCTGCAAACAAACTCCAATGAGTTCAATGGATATTGAGTCACATTGATGCAAGTAGTGGAAGATTCAATGATTGGTTCAAGTGGATTCATATCAATGAGAAATGGTTTTACTTGAAGAGGACTACACAAACAACATATCTGCTTGCTGATGAAGATGAACCCAAGTCTACATCAAAGTCTAAAAACCATATGACAAAGGTTGTGTTCTTGTGTGCCACAGCACATCCAAGGTATGATTTGTGCCGCAATGCTTGGTTTGATGGAAAAATTGGGATCTGGCCTTTCGTGGTTAAAGAAGCAGCAAAATGAAACTCTGTCAACCATCCAGCAGGAACCCTAGTCACAAAGCCACAGAATGTAAATGGTGAGGTGTATAAGCAAAAGTTGCTTGAAGAAGTGCTTCCAGCAATCTATGAAAAGTGGCCACGAGGAGCAGACGGGAATCCTCCTCCTGAGATTTTCATTCAGGAGGACAATGCGAAGCGACACAAGCCGTCAATCAGAGATGATGTCACAAAAGCTGCAGAAAGTGCTGGGTGGAATATTCGTGTAAAAACACAGCCACCAAAAAGTCCAGGCATGAATGTTTTTGATCTTGGATTCTTCAATTTGATTCAAAGCTTGCAGTACAAGAAAAGATCAAAAGGGATTGATCATTTGATTGAAAATGTAAAGCAAGCTTTTGATGAGTGCAAGCATGAAACATTGAATAATGTGCTTTTGTCTCTGCAGACTTTTATGCAAGCCTCACTTGGTGTTGGAGGTGATAGTAACTACAAGCTTCCCCATCTTGGAAAAGCAAGTCTGATGCGTGCAGGTGTGCTCCCACTTTCAATTATTTGCAAGCCTGATTGCATTGCAGCAGGAAGGCAAGTTCTTGCTGCCGCTGCTGCTGAGGAAGAACAACAACAAGCATAGTAGTGATAGTGACAAGTAGTTAAAATAAGTGTAATAGTGACAAAGGAAGTTCCTGGTAATGAATGTACACAATCTTACATAGGCCCAACTGCAATGACACATATTCAGGACCAGTAAAAACACGGACACAATGACACATATAGTGGACCGGAGGAAGTAGTAGTACTAAAGGAGGGCTCAAGCATCTACTAGTAGCCAAGGAATACTAGCAGGGCACAAGTTTTAGAATTAGTACCAGCAATACTAAAAAAAGCTTAATGATATATTTAACCTCAACATCATCAACTAGAAGAGACACTATATGGCCAGGACCATAGTTTAAGAATTGAAGTACTAGTATGCTTCTAGTTGCACCGWGGGGTGGCACTTCCTCCCTGCCTCCRAGGAGTGTCTGTGGAGGCAAGACCAGGTTTGTGGGTGGGTTGGAGGATTATGTTAGATATTTCCTCATGCAAAGTAGTTTGAATGGTCAGGTTGATAGCAGCAGAGACCAAAAAAATGTTTGGTGAGTTTGTGTCCTTTCTTCTCCTTGGAGTACCACCACACGTCAAAGACCAGCAGCCATCAATTCTTCTTGGATTACGCGTCAAAGACCAGCCCACCATACTACTAGAATAAGTACCAATACTAGAAGTAGTTGCAGTTGTTGTAGATAGTAATGGTAATGGTAATAGTAATAGTAATAGTAGCTACTACTACTAGTAGTAGTACTACTGTCAATAAAAACCAATTTTTTACTGATAGTACTAGAAGTTTGAAAGGAATAGTAGTAGTAACAAATCAAGAAGAACAAAAGTATATTTAGAATAACAAAACAGAAATRAACAACAGAAGTGCTGTTTACAATWAAATGCTTCATGTACTAGTATTGTGTGTAAATAATCTGCTGGCAGCAGCATTATTCTCCTCAATTGGCTACTGATTGTTCCTTATTTATTCTTGATAATTTCAAGCGCCCAAGAACTGGATGAAATTGTGATTCTTGATTGCTGAGGACAGAATGAGGATAGCTACTAGAATGAAATTGATAAAGGGATTAATAGAGAATAAGAGACAGAGGAGCATGAGCACAAGAAGCACAATGCTTGCTGTGTTCCAACAGATCCTGCCTCATGGAAGAGGAAGAACAAGGTTTATGGACTCCTCACAACTGATCTGTTTGAAGACACAAGAACAGCAGAAAGCCTGCAAAATTTGGTGTCTGTAGGAGGATCATATAATATTGTAGGTATGTTTAGTATATATGATACATACATACATACATACTACTATGCATGATATCTATGATTCACAACCACTCTACATTCATGATGCATTCAATCCTATGGATCCTCACAATTTAGTCAACTCATTTGATTCACACACATCACTCTCTTCTCACTTTGATTGATTTTAGACTTCTTAATCTGTGGATTCTCAATAAGWGGATTGCCTTGCTTTTCTTCTAGCACTTAGTCACAGCACTCACATTATAATTTTACTACCACTAGTAAGACAAGATAATAACCATTTTAATGGTATTATTTTTACACTCATCCACTACTACTATTAGGTACTGGTAGTACTAATTTATAACCATCAATTCTTAGGAGGAGAATGAAGGTTCTACAAGCGGCAGCACATATCCTGGTGGAGGAGAAGCACACCAACAAATAGCTACTGCTTGACAACCMAAATTAAAATATACCAAAACACTACTCATCTTACTAATACTTAGAGAAAAAGCTGATGAGAGCAAACTATATGTTGAAGATAGATGCCATTAAAAATTTGGTTGTTTCCTCAACAATGTTTGTAGAAGCTTGATGGGGCAGCAATCACACTCACCAACAAGCATAAAACAGAAAATTCCATTACCAATAAAATAGTGAATAGTCTTCATTGTTTTCAAACCACAACTTACCCAGCAGACACTACTAGTAGGTTAAAAATTTGTGAATTTTAACAAGTAGTACTAGTATTTGTTCTTGCAGTTTTGGTATAACCGGAGAGTCCTTATATTGTACTCAACTGTGTTTTATTAAAATCTTTATTGAATRATACCATGTTGCAAAAGCAAATGATGGTTTCCATCATGTATGATAGGCATGGCTACATTTTTGTGGTGAATTAGATATACAGCACTGTATACTTTTAATACTCGCTAACCCCCTATTGGATGATAGGCGTGGCTACATTTTTCYGGCCAATTTAATTGTACATTATTAATCCTATATTCATACACATATATTGATTTCTTCCACTACTACTACTAGGACCCCTTAACTTCCCCATATGACTAGGGCCCAAAATGTGCGACTGGTTYGTACATTTGGTAGCCAACTATACAATAGTTCAAAATACAGGGTTGCTTTTTTTGAGTCAGTCATTTGCCCATCAATCTGTCTGACCTCTTGTCCTGATGTTTTGTTGATGACGCAGTACCTTGTGTCCCAAGCTTGGCTTGTCTCATTGATCCCCATAGCAGGAATGCTTCTCCTGTATCAAAATGGATGGTGCAATGGATGATATTGTTTTACAAAYACCAATGACATAGGTATGCACTTACAATTCTTGTTGATTCCAAAGCAGTTGCCAGCGTTGTGCCTCCACAACCACTCCTCAGAGGAGCTAGGAGCATTCTTCTCCAAACAAGTTCTGGTTCTGGTGGCCCGCATACTAGTACCTCTTCTAGTTCATGATGTGCAAAATAATATTAAGATTTTTTTACTAACAAGAGAAAGGAGGAAGGTACAACAGCAAATCCTAGTCCTGGCTCTCTGCTGATAAAATGACATGTTCTTCCTGTCTAGCCTTGCAAAGGAATCAGTAGAAAATGTTAGTCTTGAGTACATCCATCTTGCTTTGATTGAAGATCTGTTTGCTCCCTAGCCAGAGGGAAAGTAGCTATGAACTAAAARYGAGGATAGCACTCTACTAAATTCTGGTAGGACRAGTAGGAGTAGTAGCTAGTWCTAGCACTAGCAGTAATGCATTCCAAAATTTCATGCCTATGTCTTCTAGTAATGTCCTTGTGATGGTGTGTCAACCAGCAGTCATTGGTTTGCTAGAGTACTAGTCCTCCTCTCAAGCGATTCTTCAACAACAATTCCAAAGTCCTAGCTACTMGTACCATGTTTACTAGTAGCATGAGCACACYAGACTGCAGTCCATGGGGAAAAGTGTCTAAAACAAATACAACTTATAWAATTCATAAATAGTATCTAGAATAATAACACAAAGGTTCCAGATGAATTTGTGGTGTACAAACTGCTATGAGCACCAGATGAAACACTGGAGGAAAATGGCTCACGRKGATTGGAAAGAWTTTTTTKGTTTTGAAGTGTTAGTGACACGTTAGGGTTACTAATATTTGTAGGCGTTTGACATATATGGTTTACTATACAAAAGAAAACAATATGATGCATTACACTGTATTGTGTTGTACTCGTATACAAACGGGAGGCGTACATGGCCTAGTCACTCATGTAATAGAAGTCGTTTTCTTTAAATCATGCAATTGTGAACAAAGATCTGAATCATTATTTTCTTTTGAACCATCCCGTTCCTTCTTCTTTCTCCAAGCGACTAATTAGGGTTTCCAGCCGTTGCTTCGCAACCTCTTTGGGGGGTATTTTCCCCCTAGCACCGCGAACAATTTCTAGTGTATTTTTGTCSCCCATTGACTCGACAGCGGGTGGATATTCTGTCATTGCAAGAAGGAAGAAGCAGGCTCTGTCTTGTACTCCCGGGTGGCCCGGATGCTCTTGCATAGCTCTCAGAACTTCCCCGACTCCGTTATCGTTCGTAATCGTGACTTGGTTCTTTGTCTCCGTCGCCAGTCGGCCCAATGCATCACACCCATAAGCTTGTATCGCAGCATCCTCTAAATATATGGCCATGTGGGTTAGCAGCGTACCTATCCCACCTTCAGCTTCGACCAGTAAACGATTGTCCCGATGCAAACATATGTTTCTCATGCACGCAAAGCTGGAATCTTGAACGCTGTGGCTATTAACGTGTCGTCGCATGGTTGTCAAAACTAAACCGATGCCACCTAATGATCCAATAGGAAAACAATGGGTAGCATTCACGCGAGAAGAGTCACAGATCAGAATTTCGGAGGAGAAGAAGAAMGATACAAGTGGGAAGGACCGTCGAGCACAGTGTGCCCGGAATCGACTCCAGGGCAWACTTGCTCTGTTCCTTCCACCGATCGAAAATGCGTTGGGATAGGCTTCCTTTGAAAGCCTACAGTCATAGCAACCAATCAAATATTTCTTTCCTTACCTTTTGCGGATACTGCTCTTTGAAAATCCAGGGACATTCGAGTAAAGTTTTTCAGAATTTCGCAGCACTGCACGGCAATGTCCGCTTGGTGTTCGAAGGAATTCATGTTGGATATGATTACGTCGAGCCCACCGGCCGAGAGCATTAGCTCGTAGTTGTCCGTCGTTTTCAGCGAATTGAGGATTTTCAAACCGTACTTTTGGATTTCGACGTTCTGCGGGCTTTGCATCATCGATTGCAGAATCGTTTTCAACCCGTCGTCTTTMATGAACGCCTCAATGTCGTTATCGAGTTTTTCGTCGAGAATGATAGACAAGGTTGCACAGCCTTGTTCTTGCAGCATTATGTCGTGTGCGTATTCCTTCATCGCTATCAATATTGTCGGAATGCCCCAGCACTCGGAAATTTGTTCCTTGTAGGAATTGGCAATGTAGTGCAGAGTGCAGCATCCGTACAGCTGAACCTTGTTGTGCATAACGTGGCGTTTCATGGCACGAATCACAACGGTGATGGTGGGACCAAAGGATTCCAAAATTTCTTCTCCGCTGCCGTACGCCAGATTGGAGAGGGTCCGGAGGGCGGTGGCTTGGATCGACAGATCGTTGGGAAATTTTTTCATTGCGGCAAGAACGTGGTTGAGAGCCCCGTCGCGGTACACGAAAATYGGCTTGGCCGGGACGTTGCTGGCAATGATTGCCAGCACCTCGAGCGCACTGCAGAGAAACTTGGAGTTTTCCGTGTGCTCACCCATGGACCTTAGAATGACGCTGACCGAGGGTATGATTCTGGGAATGGCATCGGGGTTTTTGCTGATCACGCGGCGAATGGCGGCACACGCAGCTCTTTGAATGGCAACGTTTTCTCTGTGGTCCTCCATGGCTTTGAAAAGCCTGGCAACGCCCTTCTTGAAGGTGGGATCCAGGATCGAAAGCAAGTAGAGGACGCAGGTGCATTCTTCGATGAGTTCTTCGTTGGCGGGGTAGTGTCTCATTCCGTCTACCACCRACGGYCCGACGAGACTCCCCAGGTCCGACACCTGCTGCTGCTGCTGCACTTTTTGCTGCAGGAGCGCCCTTAGCTTGCCCATGTATTCGATTTGTTTGCTCGGGTCATCCTTTCGTTGCTCGATTTTCTGAATGTAGACGGCGATCTCCCTGTCCCCCCTCGTTCTTCCGAAACTCATAGCAGTTCCCGCCCGTGGTGGCATATTGTTGCCTTGTGCGTCGCGATTGGCGGCTTGCAACGTTATGTCACTGTTGCGGCAACTACTGTCTCCGTCTCCGGCTGTCATGAAATACACAACAGGAACCAACAGAAACCGACTCGATACCCCAGGTGGGAAAATAGAGATGGCCCCAACGACGGGTTTGTGTTGCTTGGTGTTTCGGGAACAACCTGGAAACGAGCGGAAGCTGTTGCTTGTACGAATCAATCGATCCGGAATGWACCAGGGAATGTTTCGCACAATCCAATAGCGTTGTTGTTGGTGTGCAACGAAGGCGTTCTCTGTTGTCGAACCGTACCACTCGGTTTCGAAGAATTTTTGTGCTTCGATAGCCGAAGAAAGACACATGTATATTTTTTAAAAATCCACGCCTACCGAGAAGAGAACGCTTGCGGCTTCGCATCACGCATCACGCATCACGCGTTCATCGACGATTGCCCGTTGCCGAATTTGTTCGAAAGAAAACCAATACTGATATCAATACGTACGAACCGCGCTGCCCCAACTTTTGCTTAAAAWTTTTGAGTGAAATCAATCTTATTTAGTGGAGCGAGCCGAGCCGTTCTCAAAATTTTTTCGAACTACATAGGGTACATACGGTACCGTACGTACGGTACCGTAGATGCTTTGTGTGTTTTTAGAGAGCTCGAGTTAGAAACACCACAATACACCGTCCTTACGTAGGTCACACAGTAGAAAAAGTTGCAGAAGTAGTACGTACGTACCCTGGTACTTCACCCTATCAGTCAGATCACGTTACGAAACCAGAGAGAGTGTACTCTACGTACTGTACTGCGCTCCTATGTACGTATATTTTGATGTACGGTATTTACTGACGGTGCGTATCTATCTGGCACAGTAACATTGGTTCTGAATTATGTTTGCCGATTATTGATAAATTAACTCGTGGTACGGTAGGTACGGTACAGTACTTACTTTACTGGTCTTGCTGCTTGTACAATTTTATGGTAAATACAACTAACGGTTAGAAATAAAGCGTTAAGATAGTACCTTTGTGACTCTTCTGTTCACTCGCCTCATTCTTCACTTCACCGGCTCGCGGAAAAAGTTTTGTGCAAAATCGCATTTTTGATCGCCAATACCAGTAACTTACGGTACTTTACGTACAGGTACCTTATGCTATGGTTGTGACAGTAATCGTACGAGTACGAGTACTGCTCCCGTCCAGCAACGCACCGAAGCGYAGTACGCACAGAATCATCGGAAGAAATACTACGACTACGACTACGAAATTCGGGGACGAGGAGCAAATAATCGTGACGCGATTGATTCACTTCGGGTGCACTCATAGCTACCAATCCGAATAGAGCACTCGCACCAACGCAACGCAACAGCAACAGCAACAAGAAGAACAGCAACAAGAGCAACAAGAAGAGCAACGGCCCTAGGATGTCGTCCACTGCCGCCGAACAACGCGTGAAACGGCTCGCCCGCTTGGCGTCCAACACCGTGTGCGCCAATTGCGGCACCGCGAAAAAGTTTGGCTTCTCCACGGTGTGCATCAAGTACTACACCTTTGTCTGCAACAACTGCAAATCGAGCCACCAGGCGATCAGCCACCGGTGCAAGTCGCTCACCATGTCGAGCTGGACCGACAAGGAGGCGGACGAGCTCGAGTGCAGGGGCAACGACTACGCGCGGCGCACCTGGCTGAAGAACGCCCCGCCCATCGGCCAGGGMGGGAGGCCGAAGGAGGGGGACCCCGTCGACGTCTTTAAGCGGTTCGTGGTGGACGCCTACGAGCGCAGGAGGTACTACGGCGAGGACGACGGTGCCCGAGCTGGCAGCAACAACAGCAACAGCAACAGCAGCAGCAACAACAGCAACAGGAACAACAACAACGCAAGTAGTGCCGGCAGGCCCGTGGTTCCAAAGCCGAATCCCGCGGCAACGATACGGGCACCCGCTCCCAGGGCCGCCCGGCCACCGCCCGCGGCCCCTGTGGCCGACCTGCTCGATTTCACGTCGGTGTCCTCCGCTGCCCCACCGGCATCCACAAGCCGCCAACCCGCCACCGGCAATGCAGCGGCGGCGGCGGCCACGAACCATGCTTCCTTTGAGGCCAATTTCGATGCCTTTGCCCCGGCGGTGGCTCCCGCTCCCGYTGCTGCCGTGCCCGCTGCCACGATCCAGAACGATCCCTTTGCCCCATCCGCGGCGGCGGGGTCTGGCTTTGACTTTATGAACACCACCAGTACTACCAATACTACCACTACCACCAACAGTTTTTCGACCCCGGCACCGGTGGCAGCAGCCCCAGTAGCACCCGCGATCAAAAAACCCATAATGAACAGTGCCAACCGGAGCCAGCAATCGTCSATGATATCCTCCATGACCATGCCGGGTCAAAACAACAAYCACCAAGGAAATCGCAACAACATGATGAACGGGATGGGCAACGGCATGATGAACGGAATGGGAAATTGCATGGCCATGGGATGGAACAAYACCAACACCAACACCAACTCTAGCAATCAAGGTGCGTTTGKAGGCATGGGCAATCCACAAATGATGCAACAACAAATGATGATGCAGCAACAGCAGGCCATGATGATGATGCAACAACAAAYGAAGATGGCGAACGGCATGGGTGGCATGATGGGCAACAACAACGGCATTGGCGTTGGTATGATGAATKGCATGATAAATGGCATGGGCATGGGTATGAGCAAGAACAACAACAACAACATGATGTCGATGAACAATACCATGATGACCGGSAACACCATGAACGCCTTTGGTGGTATGAACACAAACGGCAACAACGGGAGCAGAAAATCGAGCGGTGGCATGGACTGCTTGCAAATGAGCTCGTCCTCCATGAATGCGTGGAGCTCTGGCGTTAACAAATAATAATAATACTACCAATGACAAAAATTGCACTGCACTGCACTGCACTGCCGCACCGCACCGCTCAATGCCGCGCGTTGCGTCGTTGTCGWGAAAACGACGGTCCGATCCTTCCTTTGGCAAACCATTCGACATAGAGGACCATGTCGGCGGAGCTGGAACGCTCGGCATGCTTTGTTTCTGCATTCCTATTCGTTCGTTTTACTTCACAGTGTACCGCGGCAATGGCACGCGACTCTTCTTGTTATTGTTTTATTGTTACTGCTATGGTGTGTTTGCCCTCGGTARCAATCTGTTTGTGTGCCCGTCGCATTGCGTCGCAGGAACCGGTGCGCCGAAACGCAGAAACGGTCGTGATGCACGGCACTCGTGCCGTGCCGTGCTCGAAACCRAACCGGCATGGACGAAAGGATTGCATGCAACGCTCTCGTGCTCCAATGGTTCCTGTGGTATGGTGCGGCGGGCTAGGGACGCACCCGTGGGGCTGTTCCCGGTCGTGCCGGCATCTTGTGCACCGCCTTGTTCGCGGTCGAGACACCGCAGAGAAAAAAACAAGTCGCAAAAGCCAGTACGGTACCGTACGTATTTGTTTCTCAGGCCTCGCTCCCTTCGAGCGCCGCTAGGTTTTCCACTATCCGTTCCCACAGCTCCTCGTCCTTCTCGATCGAGACATCGGCAAGCGCCAGCTCCATGGTAGATTTTCTCTGAACATCGAAAAAGTCGCGCTCGATGTCCTCGTCGTGTTCGTGGTGATCCGGTTCTTTGGCGACCGTGTGGACCGAGGCAAGAACCTCCAGTTCTTCTTCGCTCTGTGCGTGAAAKACRCCCATCATTTCGCTGATTCCTAGTTTGAGGGTCGGGACAAGACTCGATCGTTCCTTGGAACGGGCGAACAAAAAGACGTCCACCATTTCGAGTTGTTCTTGTKCTTGGCTGGCTGCATCGACGTCTCCGGTGTGTTGGCTTTCGTCGTCGTCGTCGTCCTCTTCCTCCTCCTCGTCCTCCCCTTCTATCACAGAGATACGGTTTAAGAATCCGATGTTGTGGGGGGCTTCGCCGATAGCTTCTACGCACGCAGCAACAGCCTTTCCAAGAAGGTCGAGATGTTCCTTACACGACGACATTTGCACGCAAAATACCGGGTAGTTGAGGTAGGACACCTCTACTACACCATCGAAAATGTCGTAGAAATCATAAATTTTGCTGACACCGGCAACGGCGTATTGAAAAGCCTCGCCGGAGTCGGTGACAAAGTTCGGGTACGGCCACGAGTGGCAGTGGATGTGGTTTTGGCTCGCTCCTGCACCCACCGAATTGTAGCCAATAAACATCGATCCCGCGGGTTCGATGGCACCTGCCAAGCGAACCATGTCGTGGCAGTCGTCTGCGAGAAACTTCTGACCCCTCCAGTTGCGTTCCTTGTCMATCARCGACGGCAAGACGAGGAAATGGCCCCGGCGATCCGCCGGACTGATGTTGTGAAAGACGTCCCAAGGAGTTGTGGTCGGTGGACCRTCGTTGCCCCCCGTTTCGAGGCGACCGACGAGCGGTCGGAGTTCCAGCCGCAGCGGTCCGGTGACGAAGGAATCGATCGCCGCATCGTAGGGYGGGGGAGTCGAGGTCGTTGCGTCCAGAAACCCCTCGGATGGGGGCGGACGGAGCGTTCGAACCAGCTGGAGCTGCGACACGAAATTTCCCACCCGCTCGAACCTMGTTGCCGGCCCCCGATTCTTAGCCAGCGTGGCGTTGATGCTCGAGATGAATGGATCCRGCGAAACGGGTTCGCTTCCTCCGAGTCCCTTCTGCATSACGTATTCCTCGAATGCCGTTCCGGCGTGTTCGGTGCTTTGGTCCGAGCCACTCTTGCTSGTCTCGACCATACGGATCCCGTATTCGACCTCGATGTTTGTCGTTTGGCCCTCGCTTCCGTCTTCCCCACTGTTTGTCCTTGGAGRCATAGCCATCGAAGCCGATACCTTGTTTTGTCGCACCAAATCGACCCACAGCRASGATAAATCGAGCCCTGCAATTTGATAGGAGGGCTGGCCAGCCACCGACATWGTCTCATCGCCCTGAGATGTCGGTTTCACACTCATGACTCGGGGGATAAATTGAGCGGAATAGTATGACTTATTTGGGGRGGAAAAGGCAACGATCCGACTATTTATGTTTGTATTGACGAAACCTTCAACAGCAGATTCCAGCAGAAGCGTATGGACCAGAAAAGCATAACATGCCGAAGCTAGTATACATCGATGCATTGTCTTCAAAACGTTTTATTCAAGTRGGKGGGTTTATCTAAGCGCCACTCTTCTTTCTTTCCTCACTGCGGTGCATATATTCTGGAAATCACYACTCTTTGATAYAACGAGTACTACCTTGGATTATTGTGGGCAGCATCAGAGGAGGAGAATGAAGAATTACTTGTGATGGGTTACCTGCCTCATGGCATGTCAAAGTAGAATTCGACTTCACCCACCCATCGTCTCACACGCGATCGACACACGAYCATCGTTTCAATCAACGTACATACCGTGTACCGTACGTACGGTACGGTAACCATCATTCTGATGAATTGATTATGATCATGGTGTGTGATCTTTGGCGGAAATGGATCTGGCGGGACTGACTGTGCGTGTCTCAATAACCAAGAAGTGATTGAACTACAAGCACGACTGCTGGCATAATCGTACTGCGTCGTGGAATAAAAATGACGCATGACAAAGCCGGCTTCCTCAACATTTTTCGGTTTTGAAAAGAAGGTTGAAAGTCCAAACGGAAGTTTGAGATCCAATTTGAGTTTTTCGAATCAACGAATCAAATCAGAAAAACGAAAAACTCATCTGTTTCGGTATGTTCTTGTTTGCAGTTTTTGATCGGCACTCAGAACATTAAACTACATCCTGTATCAAGTATCGAGTGTCTTCATCAGATTCCGGATTCTCTGCAATAACMACACAAAAAGCTTTCTCTCCAMATCAAGCCACAAAATGAAATTCTTTTYSAAGCGCTGTATAGTGCTCGCTCCAATATTTGTMGTTTCGGTGGATGGTGCAGAAGTATTCAGGAGGAAAGCCTCTCGCACKGTACCCGCCAAAAATAGCATCCATCATCGTTCCAAAAAGAACACAATCACTGAACATCCATTCGTTTCAACGGGCTCTAGACGATTAGATGTTCGTGGAGGAGGTCGAACGAACGAGAAGGAAAAGGCATCGATATCATCGTCAGTCTTCAATCTGGTGAACAACGTCGCTGGGGCTGGGATTTTGACACTATCAAATGGTGTTGCGATTGGCACAGGTGGGATCCCGGCAATTGTGATATCTGCCGCCCTGGGGGCTCTCAGCGCTCATTGTTTTTCCATCATYGGTCAAGCTTGTGAAATGACGGGACAATCCGATTTTAAGGGGCTGTGGGAGAAAACGATAGGCAAAAACACAGCATATCTGGTAGATACGATGATTGCCATAATGTGTCTTGCGAGTTCGGTGATTTACAGCGGGATTCTTGGAGACGTCTTCACACCTCTGCTGAAACAAGTCGGCTTTCCAGATGCATGGAACTTCAGAACATCGAACATCATTGCCATAACAACTTTCCTCCTCTTGCCACTCTCCCTGATCAAAGACCTATCGAAACTTGCGTTTACAAGCATGCTTGGCTTTACAGCCATTTTGTACACTGTCTGTTTTATTGTATTCAGAKCCCTCGATGGAAGCTACAACGTTCCGGCCGGAAAATTTCTTCAAGACGGACTGATTACGAGCCCATCATTCGAAAAGTCGTCGATGCTAAAAATTGGCTTTGCATCGTTGGTTCTAGTTTCGAATTTCGGGCTTGCGTACATCGGTCACTACAACGCTCCCAATTATTACAGAAGTCTGAGACACACAAACTCAAAGAGKTTTCGTTTCATGACCAATTCTGCGTACACGACACTATTTCTTTTGTACACGACGGCAATGATTGCCGGATACGYCACCTTTGGTGATGTTTGTCAGGGCAACATATTATTGAATTACCATCCCGACGACCTGCTTTCTACTTTTGGAAGAGTTGCCACCGGGTAAGCAGATATGATGGGTGATACCGCTCTTATATGCTTCTTTGTATAATTGCGTCAGTGGCARATTTTTTTCACCTCACCGCTTACCATTCCTTCATGGTCATTTGAACTTTTCTCCTACCAGTTTTTCGATTCTCTTTGGCTTTCCGCTAGTTGTTTTCGGGGCGCGTGAAGCTATAATTGGATTGGCATCCAACTTCGGCAACGCAGGCTTGGGATCAGAAAAGAACAATTTTAACCTGGTAGCCGGAATCTTGACGTTCGTCACAATTATCTCCTGCACCGTTCGGGATGTTTCACTAGTGGTTGGTCTGACCGGTGCCGCTCTTGGATCGGCTTTGGTATACATATGCCCGCCTCTCCTTTACACGAAAGCCGTGGCCTTGAGGTACGGAAACGATAGCGTTGCATCGAAAAGAGCGAAGATGAATCTAGCATTGGTTCCATTCGGTGTTTGTATTGGGATTCTTGGTTGTTTTATGACAATGAAAGAAGCTAGTCTGAAATAAAATAGAAAAAAAGGTTCTTCAACATGGACTAAACGGTAGAGTCGCTGTTGRAAAGGAAAATTCAGTTTACATTTTGATGTTGAGGAGTATTTTACTTCGTAATTTGGTTTGTTAAATACAATTATTCCACGTAGCATTCAATGACGTCTCCAGGCGTGAAATCTTCGAAGTCAGCAAGGCCAATTCCACATTCGTTTCCGGCTTCGATCGTGTCTGTTTCAGCCTTGAAATTACGCAATGTCTTGATAGTAGATTCTGTGAGAATCTTGTCACCACGCATAACGCGTACATTGCCTCCCTTTCGCAAAATACCCTCTGTACAGCGACTTCCTGCAATATTACCAGTACCACCGATRTTGAAAACCTCTTGGACTTCCGCAGCTCCCGTGAACTCACCTGTTGGTGTAGGCGAGAGGACTTCTTGCATTCTAGACTCAACAGATTCAATAGCATCATAAACAATGCTATAATATTCCAAAGGAATATTTTGAATACGCGCGTCATCCATCGCAGCCATGGAGGCCGCAACATTAAATGCGATAACTGTTGTTCCTGGTGTTACCGAGGCGATAGCAATATCGCTCTTAGAAACCTCACCGGCATCACTCACAAGCACCTTTACGGTAACAACTGCTTCGTCGTTTTCTAGCTTGAGTTCTTGAAGAGCACGTGTGAGAGCTTCAGCAGAYCCCTTTACGTCAGCCTTTACGAGAACATACATGAAACGCTGTTCCTTAGTTGCTCCAAATTGAAGGGAAACCGAGTCCATCAAGGCATTCTGATAAGAATTCGAAGATTTCTCACGGGCAATTCTGCGTGGGTATAAATTTGATTTGAGGTGTTCAATTTGTTAGTAAATCCAAATAATTGGGAGATAAACTTCGAAATGACAATTAGCACGATACATACCTTTGGCGACTCTCTGCCAATGTTCTTGCTGTTTGTTCATCGTCGACAACAACAAGAGAATCACCGGCGGAAGGAATGCCTTCAAAACCAACAATACGGACAGGAGTGGAAGGACCAACTTCTTTCAGTCTTGTCTTTCCATCATTCGTCGAAATAAGAGCCCGGACCTTTCCGTGAGTCTCGCCAGCCGCAAAAATATCACCGACCTTAAGCGTTCCCTTCTTCACAAGAGATGTCGCGACAGTTCCCAGTCCAGTCTCGACGTTGGCTTCTACTACGAAAGCTTCCGCATTCCGATCAGGATTTGCCTTGAAATCTTGAATTTCAGCCTGGAGCATGATCTTGTCGAGAAGGTCATTCAAGTTGGTTTTTTCTTTGGCACTAATCTGCGATGACAACACATCTCCTCCTAGTTCCTCAGTGAGAATATCGTAACCAGTCAATTCGGTCATAACTCTGTTCGGATCCGAAGTCTCGAGATCAATTTTATTGATCGCTACGATCAAAGGGACACCTGCCTGTCTAGCGCATACAATGGAGTCCGCTGTCTGTTGTTTTACTCCGTCATCCGCAGCAACAACCAAAATCACAATATCTGTGATATTAGCTCCTCTTTCTCGCATATCAGTGAAAGCGGCGTGACCTGGTGTATCAATAAACGTGATGCTTTGTCCCTCATGATCGACTTGGTAGGCGGCAATGTGTTGTGTGATACCTCCCGCCTCGCCAGCAGTGACTCGAGTGTTTCGGATGGCATCTAGGAGGGAAGTTTTTCCGTGATCAACGTGYCCCATGATTGTAACAACTGGAGGTCTAGGTTGCATCAACGCTTCGTCTTCATCTTCGACCACAAAACCCATTGCCAAAGCACTATCATCGTCATAGTCATCATCTTCCTCATCCTCGTCTTCGTCATCACCTCCAACAATCTTTCCGAATCCCTCAACAACAGCTACGCATGTCGATGGATCAAGATTTTGTGTCATGGATGCCATAACACCACAATCAGTCATGAGAAACTTGATGACTGCAACCGGTTTCTCATCGATAATTTCGGCAAGAGCTTGAACTGAAATCGGACCTCTGAGACACAGCAAAAATGATCAATCGATTGGTAAGCAAGGTGACATCAATTATTAATGCGAAAAATATTACATAATTTCTTCGGAAAAATGTACGTACTCTGGCAGAGACACTGTGTTGCGGATTTCCGCAGCTTCCGCCCTGGCTTCTCTCTCAGATGTKCGATCCCTCTTCCTGAGACTTCCGCGRCTCGAAGTTCTTCTCTGACGTCTTCCAGAAGTTCCAAGTCGTAGGGAAGTCTTTCCTCTATTTTTTCCGTCCCCGCGACCTTCAGCAGGTGCCCTTCTTGCACCAGTGTTTCGCTTTCGTCGATCGTTATTTCTACCGAAATCACCTCCACTACTTGGACCAGAATCGCTTCCACCTACGGATGAACAGAAAGCAAAAGAAAGGCCCAAATTGAGAAAGTGTCGTGTACAATATCTAAGATGATRCTTGCTCAAAATCCCAAGAAAGAAAATCTGCGATGGTGCCAAGCCATCCTCAACAATTACAAGCACCGATAAAATCGTACTCCTTGAAACAATGTGCAATAGCTATCGGGAAAGCCGAGTCCCCTAAGCCTTGCATTGCACGATGTCGTTTTCTACTTACTTCCGGCACTAAATTTGTTGCCCGACGATGATCTTTCTTTTTTGCCACCGTCGTCGGATGAAGATTGGGAAGAACCTCTGCCTCCGCTTCTTCCACCTCGGCCTCTGCCACCTCGGCCTCTACCACCATCCTCTCGCCTGTCATTATTGTACTCTCGCTGCGGGGGCTCCGCTTGCACGCGTTGAATTTTCAACGGATTTTCGAGTTTCAGCATAGGAGTTCTTCCTCCTCCTCCACGACCTCCACCACGACCTCCACCACGACCTCTGCCACGCCCTCGTCCACGACCGTCTCCTCTTCCGCGACCATCTCCACGTCCTCTTCCGAAGCTACCTCTTCCACTGCCAAAGCTGCTCCCATTACTATTTCTGTTATACGAATTATTTCTTGAAGTTCTCGTATCGTTGGGAGTAGCGGTCGACAGGACTACAAGATTGGACCGACTGTTTCGAGAGAACAAGATTTTCAACAAACGCAACGCCGCAATCGTGTCGTGTTACGAAGGGTGTAATTGCGAAGTTAGATGACGATAGTACAAGAAGAAGGAGAAAAGACCACCAATTAGAAACGCTCCAATCGAAATTCGTTTTGGACCATATTGGAACTTACGATAAACACTGGTCGGAGAATGGCAGCCCTCCCAATGAGGGACGGGTCACCGGTGTCGATCTAGAAACAAAACCCGACACATATGCAGCTGCCCAAATCCCCCAKACTAGACAGCTCAATTTGCTGATAGCATATTTCATTTTCGTTCGACGACGTGTAGTACGCTATCCGTTAACTCTGCTTTCGAAAAAAGAAAATAGTTTCCTTCTATAAGAAACGAAAGACTCAATGCTTCTGTGTCTTTGYACTCCTGACCAACACAATACTTGGAAGTAGAATGTCTACAGTGCTACAAGTGTGAGATCCGATGGTAGAATAATTCGGTTCCGACTCACGTTTTCAAAACTTGATTGACAACGCTTTTGWGCTCACGCACATCAACCGAGGAACACACAAAGAAAACCCAACGATAGTTGTGTGGTAGACGGAAGTGATTGGTTTCGTAACGTGTGAGTTAGGAGCATTATTTTTTCTGTTCCTTGTTTCAAGCAAGTACGTGGAACCGGTGTGAAGCACGGACATGAATTTTGGGGTATTCACGTAATAGCGGCAATCAGCAATCACGGTCACAAAYTGAGTTTTTTCTGACTGACTCTACCGTATCACATGAAGTGCGGTAGTAATTCTTCGTATTTGCGTAACGATAGCATAGCAGGGTTGGACAAAAAATGTATTTGGGGGTACGAATTAGTACGTACTGGTACGATTCTCTTACTTGTAACAACAGAGACTACTTGTACGAATTATGCACATGATTCGTACCGTATGACGTCATGCTCGCACCTGTTCACTGTTCATATGATAAATATATAATTGATTCATTCGACTAAAAATCATCCGACCACATCTGCCAACCAGGTACGTACGTACTCGTACGTACAAGATGCTATGAGTATCACCCCCCCTTTGGTTTGGTACGTACCGTACGTAACGATTGGTACTTGGTACTCTCGCACTTACTCGAACGCTTTGCCGTGGCAAAACGGTCGACAAATCCGTGGCGTACCGTACGGTACCGAAAACCTAAGACGAATTGTTACAGAACAACACGTACGATTACTCGTACAATACCGAACAAACATTTCTKGTAGTCAAATCCAAAACAAATCCGAAACATTGTGATTGTTTCCTCGCTCATATCGACAGAGTTGCATACTGCTCTGCAAAAATCACAGCAGCCGTTTGAATTTCAAGCTTCAAAGACTACTCGTCGTACCATCATGTTTGGTCAGAAATCAGTCCCATCTCCAACGAGGAGTGTTCTTGTTTTTCTGTTACTTGCTCTGTTGATTGTTGGAGAGGCTTTGGTTGTGGAAGGATTACAGAATCTGATCCCGAAGGGTCTCGGTGGGCTCGGGAACGCTAATAATCGTGGCTCTACACYATCGGCCGAAAACCTGGAGAATGAGTTGCTCCGAACAATAAGYGAGCTTGGAGACGAAAACCGTTTGTCTTCCAACAAAAGCATCCAAGAACTCGTGRCCGAACTCGAAAAGACACCCAGCATTCCGCAACCCGCCATTAGCCCTTCGGTGTATGGAAGATGGAGGTTGATGCATACGGACAACGCAAATACGGCTAGTCCAATCCAGAGGAAGGCAGTGAGTTCGGGTGCCTTTCCGATCTATCAGGACATTGTTCTCAACGACGCCGGACAGCTGATCGTCAGCCAGGTGGTGAAGTTTAGCGAAACGAACGAGCTCAAGGTCGATGCTCTCGCTTCTACCTCAGCCTATCCTTTAAAGGAACTCACGGAAAGAAAGGGGGATGGAAAATTATTGGGGTTGAATATTCTAGGCGTTTCCCTTGTTGGGGAGGAAGCCCAGGAAGACGAAAACCGACCTGACTCCCGCATAGATTTTGTCTTCGACGAAGGAAGATTCGAATTTGGTCCTGATTTATCTATACCCTATCCGGTTCCTTTCCGTCTACCGATTCTTCGAGATGCTGTCAAGGGGTGGATCGATATCACATATCTTTCGGAGAAAGTSAGAATTTCGCGAGGAAACAAAGGAACGACGTTCATCTTGTTGAAAGAATAGGCAGTCCTCTGGCYCACGTACTGTTGCCTCTTTGAGTGATGAAGAGAAAATAAATCATTTATTTTTTTTATTTTWTTTTTTGCCGCATCATTCATTCAAAAACGTCTGCTTGTCCCACAAACTGTGTTCAGTTTGCATCAGCATCAGGGAATTGTCTAATCGCTGTCATCGTCGCTATCGTCTTGATCTTCGTCCATTCCGTCTTCCTCCTCCTGTTTTTTCGCTTCATACTTTGCCATCTCTTTCTTGTACCGTTCTTTATCCAACTCGGCCATAGCCTCGAATTCCTTCTTGTCTTCGGAAGACAGTTCCCGCCACTTTTCACCGATTCGTTTCCCCATGTCGGTAAACTTGATGTCGGGTTCCTCCTCCTTTATAATGGGGCGCATCTTTGTCGAATAAAAAAAGAAGGCGCTTGTCGCTCGCTTCGGAGCGTTTGGGTCTTTTTTCTTCTTCGTTACTTTCCGTTTCCCCTTCGGTTCGCTGTCTTCCAATTCTTCGGATGGCGTGTAGTTTTTCATTTCACGTTCGTACCGCAGCTTGTCCTTTTCAACCTGAAATTCACAAGAGTTGTCATGTTCCGGGTCAAACAGTTTAGTAACAACAAAAAACACATCAACAGCTCTAAAAAGATACTAAATGCAAACCGACAACTTACCTTTTTCTCTAGCTCGGCGAGCTCCTCCTTACTCAACTCTTTGTATTTTTTCCCAATTAATTTCGCCAAATCTCCGAAGTTCAAGTCTGGATTTTCAGTTCTGAACCGTTCTCGGTTGGTATTGCTAAAAATCATAAATGCGGTCGTCACTTGTTTGGGTTTGTTTGGATCCTTCTTTAATTTCTTCGATACCGGCTTGGTTTCGACAACTTTCTTTTTCCCCTTTTTCTTCTTTGGCAAATCATCCTCTATGAGGTCGTCGTCGTTGCTCTTACGTTTCGATTTTGATCCGCTTCCACCTCGGGCTTCTTCCAAGTCCGAATCGAGGTCGTCGTCGATTTCAGAACCAAAGTCATCGTCATCTTCGCTATCCATATCACTGTCGCTATCGTTTGCTGCGTCTTCGGCGGCGGCCGCTTCGTCGTAGTCTTCGTCTTCAGATTCTTCTTCCATTTCGTGGTCCGGCCCACCATATATCTCGTCCTCGTTGTACACGGGCACTGCTTGTTCCTGTACACCGCCGATTTCTTGGAGGTTCTTGATGCGWATCTTTTTGGTTGACAAAAAGTTGTATAGCCCGGCGTAGTCTGATCGATCTACCCCGGAGAAAACGTATTCCTGTTGGTTGCCTGCGCTGGGCGCATTGGGCTTCAAACTGACGCACAAATCAAAGTTCCGTGTGGAGCCTTGGCCGCCAGCGTAGCGCTGGAACTCCACGCTTTCGACCTCGTTGAAACGGATTAAAACGGGTGGCTTGTGGATAAAAACAAATTGCTTTTCCAATGGGTAGAGCAATCCTTCGTTGGCTCGCAGAGCGCATTTGACGCATGGTTGCTGGTTGGCGTTTGAAAACTTTCCAGGAATAAAGACCTTTTTCTTCGCAATGATCTTGAAAGTCTTGGCCACAAGGTTAGAAAGAGAACCTCTCATGATGGGCTGTAAGTCATCCCCGTATTCTTTCTTGAGAGTGTCTTCGTCGAGATTGACTCTTACTTCGTCCGGATCCTTGTTGGTTTGAAGGACCAAATACTGGTAGCGCTGCTGACCCTGGCGAATCGGTTTGTCCAACGCAATAACGAATGCCATGTGGACGTCGTCGGGCTTAGGGAGCAAAAATAATCTCGATATGTCGTCGTATTTGATCTTGTAATCGTACTTTTGTCCACGCATTCGAAAGAATCGTTCGTCTGTTCGTGAATGAGAGAAGGAATAAGAATAGAATCGCATCGAATTAAAAGAAGAATAAGACATCGACAYYATGATAAATTTTTCAAAACATGTTGTATAAAGCATATAGATTGCTTCAACAGACTGAGCTCGCAAGAAGTTCCGTGGTGTTTTGTGATACATACATAATTCAATAGAGTATCGTCCTCGTGGAGTAAGAAAGCTTCCCTTTTCCAAATCGAATTCGACTGAAGATTCGTTGAACAACGGGACAATATAGACGRGGATCAAAGATCAATCGTGTGAGGGTAGAACATTGAACACCGCCAACTCTTAGCAGAAATAGTTTCGTGGAACTCATACAGTACACAATCTTGAATACGTACCAATGACGTCTCCGGTTGTCTTCCGAATATTAGCCATTTGCATAATCCTCTGCTGAAGTAGCTCGGCGGAAGATTTGATTGTTTTGTCCGAGGGGTCTACTTCTGGATCGGGTGGAATGAAGAACCGCACGCTCACTAACTGATCGTTGTTCGCTTCGACGGCATCCGACTCGGGGAATTGAAGCTCTACCTCGTTTCGGTTATTCCCCGGCAGGACGCACTGTGATACCTCCGTCAGGTCAAGCGACATCATTTCGTCCCCGTCTCGAACCTCGAATTCCTTGTTGGATGTAACGCCAAAAAAATAGCATCAGGGTGAGTTGCGTTCCTCTGATGTGGATGCCAAAAAATCAAACCGATGCGATGCAACAAGATACGATACGGTACGGTACGATACGATACGATACGATACGATACAAAACACTAACAGCGGGAAAAACATTGAAAGTCAACTGGCACAGACGGAACACAATATCAAAGGCAAAACTTACTTCGCCCTCTTCGTCCGCGTCCTCTAGAACACAATGCCGAAACACCAGTTTCTTCCCGCTTATTTTGGATCGTCCGTATTGCGTCCCAGCCGAGCTCATATTGAGCTTCAAAAGCTCTATTCCGTAGCTTGCCTGGAAGATGTCCTTCATGGTTTCGTAGGCAGAAACCGGAAACCCATCGAAGCGCATCTCGTGCTGGGTGTTGCTGCTGCCCTCCTTTGGCTCCATGTTCAGGCGCAGGTGCCCGCTCTTGCCAAAGACGGACCACCCCGCCTTCTCGATGCTGTCCTTCGGAACGTTTCGGGTCGAAGCAGATAGGCCACCGGTATCCTCCCGTCCGTACAGAGACGATTTCCACTGGATACCGGCGTCCGTACACGCGAAGGTTCCCACGGAATGGCCGTGGAGGCCGATGTGTTTCCACAACGAGGTTCCGCCTTCCGAAGATGCCATGGTTGTTGTTGTTGCGTTGCGTTACGTCTWTTCCTCAACAGATAGAGGCGGAATGAGGAGAGAAAGGCTGTGGATGGAATGCAACGAGGAGGATGAACACTTCGGGTCGCTTGTCTGTGGGGATCGTTATTGGCTTTTTTCGACAACCTTGCATATGGGTACMAGTACTAGTAGTTGTGCCGTACGATTGCGATGATGGAAGATGATAATAGCAGGTGTGCGAAGTCCAATGCATTGTACTACCGTCCTGCATCGTGGACAGCACCTTTTTTTTAGAGGCTACACACAGGTACCGGTACAAGTACCGTAATACTGAGGGCGCCAAACTTTTTTGAGTGGCGCGCATCTTAATGGTGCTATGGGAAATTTTGCATAAAATCCAATTTTTGGATTTTCATTTTGTCGGTCTGGCCGTATACCCAATATGGACAGTTTTGGATTGCAGAGAACAGTTACAGTACCTGTAGAACAGTTGCCTTTTTCAACGAATCAATTTTAACGAGGAGTGAAGAAAACCCATCATCATCTTCATCATCATCATCATCATCATCATGTTCTGACCTATTGGACCTCTCGTAAATACACTAGTTCCAAAGGGTTTGCCATGCTACCATACAGGACTTTTAATATTTATACCGCACAATCAAAGAAACATACAAAGCCACAACCACAAACACAACGGTATCAACGACAATCATCTCCTGCTTCTACTTGAAGGGCCTGTTGGGTTGTTAGATATGGAAAACCGAGCGTAAAGTCACGATACTACACACTAAACATCAGAACCAATCACGAGCAAACATAAACTATGAGGAGGTTTCACCAACTGTACAGAATGCCCTGCCGGTATCGACTTCTGGTGATAGCTGCCTCCCTWTTCTGGGTCCATGGGTTTCTTCTACCTTCGCAACGACCCCTTCCTCAGTTCAAAACGAAGGACTTWSTTGTGCGAAAGGTGTATCGATTTGCTTCTTTGCGAGATTCTCTCGGCATGTTGAAGTCGACAAAGATCGKATCTAGGGTCAACAATGGATCGGAACCATCATCAGCAACTATGACAGCGACGAAAAAGAAAGGCCATGGCATACAAGTGAAAAAGAGAAGGACGTGGGACAACTACTACCCCTTGTTGGAAAACTTTTATTCGAAACATGGACACAGCGACGTGAAAGCCGAAGACGACCCCGATCTCTTCAAATTTGTCTCGTCTCTTAGAAACAACTATCGTCGACAAGTTCTCGATAGCAGAGAATCTGCTGGAAAGTCGAATTCAAAAACCCAGCAGCTCGCAGAAGAGAAAATCCGGTGCCTGGAAAACATCGATTTTGTGTGGTATGTTCCAAACAAAAAGAGGACCTGGGAGTATTATTATCCCCGATTGCAGGAGTTTTACGCAAAACACGGCCATTCCAACGTAACAAAAGAGGAAGACAAAGATCTCCACCAGTACATAACCTCGCTGCGAAACAATTACGTGCCGGAGTCCGCGTTACATCAGTCCGCAAAATCGAAGCGGATACTCCCTGCGGACAAGGTGCAAGCACTCAAGGAGATTGACTTTTCTTGGAAAAAATGTGCKCCTCCGCGCACGGTCCGACCGGGGGGCCGAACGTGGGAAGAATACTTCCCACGGTTGCAAAGCTTCCACGAGAAGCACGGCCATGCGAACGTGACACCAGAAGACGACCCGGATCTGTTTCAATACGTCTCGTCCCTGCGAAAGAACTATCGCCATCAATACCTTGGAACTTCGTCCGAAACAGCCAAGACGAATTGGTGGCTCCCGGAAGAAAGATTCCAGGCGTTGCAAGACCTCAACTTTTCTTGGTATACCGAATCTCGTGCTCCTAAAAAAGCGTTACAGTCCAAGACCCGACAACCCTCCCGGCTGTGGACCGAATACTATCCCAAGCTGCAAAAATTTCACGATAGGCATGGTCATTGCAATATAACAGCCGAGAACAACGAGGACCTTTACCTGTGGATTAAATCTCTGGAACGACGTTACCAGCTTCCTGAAGACAAGCTTCAGGCTTTGCAACAGCTCGGCGTAACGCTGTTAAAACCCAAAGACAAGAGACGATTTCTAATGCAAGAAATGCTGCCTAGGCTCCAATCWCACCAGGAACGTTTTGGACGCGTGGCAGTGACCCAGAACGAGGACACTGATCTCAATGAGTGGACACGAAAATTTGTTCGGCAGCAAGGATATCCAAAACTATGGGACTTGCTTGGATTCCCCCCCCAGGACGGAAAATGGCGAAAAGGATACTGGAAGAAAATGTACAAACAGCTTGTCGGCTACCACAATAGCAATCGAGATGACCGGGTCAACCCGGATTCGAACTATGAACTGGAGTATTTTATTCGAGATCAACGGCGACAGTACGTGCGATGGCGCAAGGGCCTTTCGACCACGATGACAGTAGATCGCATTGAGTCGCTGGAGAAAATTGGTTTTGTCTGGGCCAAAACTAGACCAAAGATAAAGAAAACCCACGAGGAACGCTGGAACGATATGGTCCAACAACTMAAGGTATATCGCGAAAAACACGGCCACGCCGAGGTTCCTCAAGAATATGACGAGAACCCCCAGCTTGGCCGGTGGGTTATGAACCAAAGGACCTTCTATAGGATGAACGAAATCGGCATTTACACCACCCTGAGCGAGGATCGAATCCAGCAGCTAGAGCAGCTCGATTTCGTGTGGCGTTATCGGGAAAAGCACTGGTGGACCATGTTCGGAAGGTTGAGGGATTACGAAAAGATTCACGGACATCTCATCATCGACGTCACCGATTTTGTCAACGAAGATCTGAGACAGTGGTTAAACGAACAGCGCTATTTTTACAAATCAAACACAAAGGGCCATCGTTTGACACGCGAGCGGATCGAGGCGTTGCAGTCTCTCCCCGGCTTTCGGTGGAGCGGAAAGCAAGCCAAGATTCCGACCAAGGACGATTGGACCCAGTTGCTTGGTGCCATCCGCGAACGCGGAATATCGGCGGAGGTCAAGGCGAAACAGCACTGGTTCGATGGTGTTAATCCGTTTGAGGACGAAGTCAAGAGTGTTTATTCCGACGACGATTTGCTGGCTCTCTGGAACGAGGAAAACGATCCCGATGATGGCGACGAAGAGGACGACAGTTTTTACGAAGACGATGAAGCCAACAGGCTTTTCCTCGGGGAATCCAGGCTATAGAAAAAGGAATGATTCAAAAAGTAGAAGAAGTACTTATGTAACAATTTAGCTTCTGTCTGATTACTAGTAGTAGTAATTTTTAATTTCAATTACGGAGTACGTACGGTGCAACGGTACGTACTATTGTATCATAGCACTCGTTAGAGGCTCGAACAAGTCATATTACATGTCATACTATGGTATCATATTGACCAATGGTATGTACGTAGTCTCTGCTACGATTAACGATTACTCTTGTGTTCTGGAACAGTCTCGTTCTGCATAATGGGTGATTCCCGATATTATAGATGTGCTACTTTTTGATAGACTGACAGACCGAAATTTAGCACATTTATAACAAAAATTTATTATGTTTGATGAGCTCCGTTGACCCTTATCAAAAGTAATAAAATTTATGATGGAACTCATGATTCAAAATTTCGAGTCCGTTGAAAGATTCTGAAAGACTCAACAGAAAGCCCGCCAGAATCTTAAGACAGAAGTCGACAAAATTATACGAGCATGCACCACGACCATGGCTAAGGAAGACACTGGAGGCGCCTGTATTATTGTTAAGAATGGCGCCAAGGGACAGTATTAAGGGACATAAAGTATGTCTCGATCGGTGCTGTTAGTCAGTGCAATCTATTTTCTTTCTTTGTTGCAGCAAAGAGGGAAAGAAGAGACCGGCAGCGTTGACTTCCGGTGCACTAATAGTGAGGACAATAAAGAAGAGGAGGAGGGAGCTCATTGTCTCAACGTCGAGCCCAATTGTCCCATCCCCCACACTATCTTTGTACCAAAGATGCCAGGCAACAGTGGAGGTCGTAAGGCCGGAGTAGCAAACTACACTCACGATGAGCTGGACAGTCTCATTGGCATGATACTTGACAGGGTTCCCATTAGTAATGATGAGTGGGATGGCATAGTTGCTGACCACGCAAAAGCCTGGCCCTTCTACAGGACTAGGACATCCATCAGGACTAAGTATGCAGCCATAAAGAGGATCAAGAGTTCCACTGGAAACCCAAACATGCCGGCTTACGTGAGGATGGCACGCGAAGCCCACATCTTGATTGGTCGACGGGCAAATCTTGGTACTGGAGAGGAGGACTTTGATCTGGTGGAAGGCTATGTTAAAAGTGAGGCTGTGGAGGGTTTAGAGACCAACACTGCTGATATTCTTGCTGAAGTGGAAGAACCACAACCAACGATTGTTCTTGCTGGAGAGGAAGGTGATGAAGGGGATACGGAGGAGAAGCCCAACGCACCGGACGCTAGTACGGAGAAGCCCGTTGCCAGAGACGAGACGCCTGCCGGTGTAGCTCCATCTTCTGTCTTGACCCCTTCAGTTGTTCTAAAAACAACCCCTGTTGCCCCCCAGAAGAGGGCCTACCAGCAGAAGAAATCAAGTGTCCCTGATGCTGAAGCCTTCACTCAATTCATTGTGAGTCACGACAAAAGAGAGGAAAGAAGAGACCAACGCAGCATTGAGATGTGGAGTGGTGTAAAGGATGTAGCAGAGAAATTCCTTGGAGCAGCTGTTACCATGATGAATACATGGCAACAGCAGCAACAACAACAACAAAGTTACTATTACCATGGTCCTCCTCCTCAACACCATTCTTACCATGGTCGGCCTCCAACAGCTCCTGTGTCGACGGGTTCAACGACAGCTGATACATACTCYAYGCCASAACCCAACGSTCCCCCACGCAAACGACAACGCCAGGAATCCGGTGAATCCCATGGTCAGGATGAGGAAACAGGAATACTTTAACCATGGATTAAACTAAATTACATTATTACTAGCAGTGATTACATTAAATGAGCTGGTTCAACAGTAGCGAGCTGGTTCAACAGTAGCGTATGCTAGTTCTTTGTCCCTCGAGATGCTGTAGATAGCAGTACTTGCCCCACCAGTTCCTACCAATTTGTGGTTTTCATGTATACTGTTGCAAAACGATATGGGATTACATTTTATATTTACTATCCTGTAATGAAAATTATTGATTACTCGTCTAAGATGGTGCAATGCATGTGAGTGCCGATCAATGACAGCCGTTGGGTACTTTGGTGGGATTGCACACGTGTAAAATGAAGGCTTCTAATCCCGTTTTCGTTACATGAAAACCTAGTTTCTACAGCCTTTCCGTACGATGTAGTACAGTTGTAATTCCAGGAAAACAGCAACTGAAGCAACAGTTACAGGAAAACAGCAACTGAAGCGACGTCGCATTACTGTAGTACTAACACACACTTGAATGCTTTATCGTAACATGATTAGACTGACCTTAAGGAGACTAACGAAACTAAGGAAACTGTAGAAAAGACGATGGGAACGCGTTGGGATAAGGGGAACGGAACCGAGGCGAGTATCGACGAGAATAGGATTCGTAACCATTACATCTCGTTGTTTTATCCATTTCAACGCAACACTGTGCTTTTCATTACTATCAACTCAACACCAGTGTTCTTTTCTTCATTGTTCTTTTCTTCATTCTTGTTCCTCTCAACGCAGCACCGAATTGACCATGGGATTCATCTGGAGAACGTCCTGCTGTTATCAGGAGATATGTTCCGACCAACGCAGAAGAAGCCCTCAGCAAGAGCAATCTTCTGGTATCGATCATCAGCTGTCGTGGCTGCTGGAGTCTTCATGAAGGTCGATAGGATTTGGTTGTGTCCTATGAAACTACACTKGTAATTGTACAAGTTGATCAAGAGGTTCATGATGATCCTCCTTTCTCCAAGCTCTTCCAAGAACATTGGTTCTTTAATCCTTGGRAACTGTCCCTGGATCATCCTCATCCCCCATTCCGACATCTGTCTCAAGGACGTGGCATCCCTGTTCAACAAGAGGAGCTCACTGTTGGTAGGATCCCTCTGTGAGCTCTTGATGAGGCAATCCTGGTACTGCTTCAATGCAAAGGCTGAGTCTACAACAACCTTTGCTCCAGACGTGTCGTGGATGGCCTGAATGCGTTGGTATACTCCGAAGTCTGCAATGGCACTGTCATGCCAAGCCCCCGGGCAGTTGTAAACTGCAATCCTGATCCTTCCATCTGGGGCAAAGGCAAATACACTGTTAACAAAGGTGTTCTCCTTCCAAGCGTTGTAGAAGGCTTTCTGTTTATACCAGTCCTCTGACTGTTCAATGACGCTCTTCAGGCCATCAGCAGCACCCCAAACGCGTTGTTCTCCCAGCCTTGGATACTTTTCTCCAATAGCCTTAACATAATCATCCACTTCTTGCTCAGTTGGGACACTGACCATGGCCTGTGGGTGTTTGTTAAGGACAAAGAGCATCACTCTCCTTGAAAACTTGAGCCACTTATACATCACTGTGGATGTTAAGCCAAAGGCCATTGCCATCGACCTTGCAACAGATCCTCTTGTTCTGTACCAATACAGCACTAATCCAATGGCACAGACTGCATCGACCTCCCTTTTCTTCCCCTTGGGCTTCCCACTGGGGTAACAAGGAACCTCCACTATCTTGTTGTCGGCGTTCACAGTAAACTTGTTCCATACTGGAGCAAAAAGGTCCACAAGCTCCCTGTAGACCTTGTGGTCAAGTCCACAGCAGTTGAGGAGAGCTTGGTCATTCCCTGAGTGGAACATGTAGATGAAAGCGGAATCAGCATATCTCCGGATTGCAATCCTCGGAGTTCTCCTGTCCCTACGACGTCTCTCTTCAGAAGACAGTTTGCTTTTGTAACTACTGTGGTCCTCCTCCGACTGCAACTGGAGGTACCAGTACATTGTAATGATCTCCACAACACCCATGATTGTCGATGTTGCCTTTCGTTGTGCTGGGAGGAAACTGTTGTCTTTTAGTGTGTTTGTTGTCCGATGATAAACCCTACATCAAGCCGCTCATGCACTACTCGTAATAAGTACAAAATGAGTAGAGCTTGAGTGGCTTGATGTAGGCTATCGAAAGAAACTTCCGTAACGCATAAACTCATTTCAACTTATTTTCTACTGGAAATAAGTAGGAATGACTTCATGTCTTACTCTAGTTGTTGAGTATCGAAAATTTCATGTTTTACTTTGAACCAAAATTATTATGGCGCGCGTTTTCAGTCTTTTAAGTCTTTACGTTGGAGAATAATTAAGATTCCAAATTCCCAAAAAGACTGGCATGGAGTTGGCATGCTCGTGGGTCTGTCCGTTGAAATTTGTATTCCCTTTATTATAGAAATGCTAAATAAGCAGTTTAGCATTTCTATAATATCGGGAATCACCCAATAATAATTTATGGCACTCGTACATACGATACTCCGTATGAGTAAGTCTACCGGTACTGGTACTCGTACTTGTCGTGTTTGTTTTCCTTCAGAAATTTAAATTTCCTGCCGGCGCTGCTCGCACACAGAAAAAGGACTAGTAGAAGTATCAAGCGGAGCAACTGGTACTCTACGCTACCGTACGTACTGTAATTAAACTGTCAAAACGTTTTCGATCGTTACGGTATCGCAGCATTGTGTCCCGTGATCCGGATTTTATCGTTTTGTCCTTTTGCTCCAATAGCATCGCTCCGTGCAGTACAAACTCCAACTTCCTTCACGTCGAAAGGTGATTATTAACCTTTAGAGATCGCTTCCAAACACTCCGGATTCCAATCCACTTGAAATTTGATTGTATTAGAACAACTGCTAGTGATGGGTCTCGTGTCGACTTGGCTAAATGGTATCGGTTTGGGAAGTGTCGTTCCGACGTTTGAGGCTGCTGGGATAGTATCTCCTTCGCATCTCGCAGACTTGGATGTTGC